>WAAE01018207.1:106299-123402 GCA_013400495.1 Nicator chloris | reverse complement strand
AATGTATTTTAAAAATAGTATTTTGCAAGGATATGCTTGTGATAAAGGAATTCCGTAGAAAGTCATCTTGACCTCACTTCTCATGACCCAGATACATTAATTTAATTGATTTTCTCAGTCAAACCTTGGTTTTTCCCTGCTTTGCCTGCAGATGTTGAGAGCAATTTGGGCTGCCTTTACTGTAGTAAGACATTGATTGTAGCTGGGGCACGACTGTAGGTCAGGAAGAAAAGTAATGCTAAAAATCATATCTGTTTGGATACCTGCTACAGAAGTGGTACATAGCAGATCCCTCCTCAGGCTGCAGGGCAGCCTGCTGGAGTTGGAAGTGTGCTGTGAGGTATGGACCTGCATCTGCCTCATGGACAGGATTAAGATGTTGATGGGGGACAGCGGAGGGAGTCATAGATGTGAGGACAGGTGCAGTGAACATCAGCAGGGAGGGAACAGTTGGGTGACAGCAGTTGTGGTGTCTCAGGTTATTCTACTCTGTTGAAGGAATGAGAATTGCATCACCTGTATCTAAGCCATGTTTTGCTACTTCTTCAAGGATGCATAAATCTGGAGAGGTAATTCCTGTTGAGAGAGCAGTGAGAATATTGGAAAGTTAGTGGAGAGACATTTTAGGACGTATGAACTACGTAACCATACAAGAGCATGCCTTTCCTGCTGAACCCAAAACTCATGTTTTGCCAGCTTTCGGGAAATTCCTGCAGTTCCTTCTGGGTGCAGTTTTTGGAACACGACTGAATCTGCTGCTCACTGCTCTCATTCCCATTTCCCCCAGTACTTCAGACTTTTCTGGTCTTTACTGTAATTAAAGAGCATTAGAGTAGAGCTATTATCGCCACCACTGTCTACACTGCAGGACACACACTCTGTCTGTGACACTCCTCTCAGCTGCCCAGTTTGGTGACCTACAGAACTCGCCAGTGATCCTCTTTTTGTCTGCGTGCGCAGTTGTTACCCCACATAACACTGGGTGAGGCCCCTGTTCCTGATGTAGCTGAGAATTTTGTAATTCTCTCTTCTTTCAAGAAAGTTGTTATTAAAATGTGGCAAAGGACAGTGGGAAAAATGCTTTCTCTGCTCCCTGGTGCATTTCCCAAAGCTGTGCTTCAAATGCATTTCCAAGAATGAGTTATGAATATTGAAGCACATACTCTTTCTTATTTTTGTTTACAACCGTTTCCTCCACTCATATCCCTTTTCAGTTAATCTCTACCTTACCTTCTCTGTGTGAAAAAACATAGACAAGCAAGATGTGGAAACTGTATATAGTAGAGTATGGAACATGGAGTTTGCTTTTGAGACTAGGAGTTAAGTTTTCATATCTAGAAAATCTATAGGTGTAGAAACCTATAATGAAAATCAAGTTTCTTTTACGAATCAACACCTGTGAAAAATTATGTAATTGGGTAAGACCGCATCAGATTTTTAAAGCATTTAAAATCTTTAATTTTGCAGCCATCTCTGACCCTTTCTATGCTGAACATTCATAATATCCCCTAATAATTCATTTGCTTGCCTTGCTTGCACTATGTCAATATAATGTCTGATACATGTCACAGAGTTCTGTCTGATCTTTTCCTTTTAACATAAACACTGAACTCTGTGGATAAAATGAAATGAGGCAGTGGACACATGACTGATTCCTCTGATGCAGTGACACTGATATTATTTAGAGATGTAGCAAAATGAGCACATCTTTCCACAGGAACCTCTGAACCCCTCACAGATAAGATGTCCCATTCACTCTGCCGTTAACTATGAGCATTTCCTTCCATGTTTGCTCAAACACATATGTTGAGGAGTAAAAAAGTTCTTTACTGATAATTTATTAACCTTAAATAGCAAATGCAAGTTAATCAGAAATTAAGAATTTAACTATGTTTTAGAGTTATTTTGTTTAATAAATATGTAAAATAACTGTATTAACAAAATGGCTTGTCCAGTTGGAGAATAGACCCCTCTTCTGAGAGATGGAATCCCAAAGCTGCATTTCAATAGATGGCTATGATTTTAATTTAAACATTCATTTTCTCATTAAAGTTAAGCAAGCTTGAATCCATTAGCAAACTCCATTTTACAGATATTCAATGCAGGTTCAAGTCGAACTTGTTTATAGTAGAAGCTTGAACACTGCTTTCCTAAATGTGGCACAAACAACTGCTTTTGAAGCCATATGCGGCTGGGACAAGATATGACACTTTAATTGTTACTAATTGATGCTTTTTCTTGGTAGTGCAAACAACTAGGGCAAATAGTAAATGAGCAGGGCAGCAAAATTGTCTCCTGTGCCTTACAAGTGATTGCTTCAAGGCAGGGCTTGCAACATGTTGGCTGGCACAATATGAACATCTGTGCTCTTGAACAGGCCAAAATGTGGGGCTGGTAACAAATGAAGGCAAGCCCCTAGCAAGGCAAACCTGTAAGCAATCTGATTTTCAGCAGTATCATGGAACCCAAAGTGCTCCCTGCTTTTCATGGGATTTACTGTGGGCTCAGCTTATCTGAAAATAGGGTCAGTTCCTTTAGTTTTCCAAACACGTGTGTGCTCTGCATTTGGGACCCTACCCTAGTGAACACAGCACTGAATTTGCTGACAGGCTATCACTGGCCTTTTTCCTTCAGCAGTGGATGAGTAGGAAAGTACAACAGTTGCACAGTAGTGATAAATTATAAAGATATACTGCCATTCAAAGCTGTACAGACTGGCAGTGTGTGTGTGGAAGGCTTGTTTCTCCAATTACATAGAAGTTGATCCAACTGGAAGCAATGGGTAAAATTTTGCCCATGTGAGGTTTGCACTTTTTTGTAGGTGCCTCATAAAAAGGCAAACAGAGCTATAGACAGGTGCCTTGCAGAGCACCTGTGACTCACAGCAAAACGCCATGCAGTGGGAACATGCCAATTGAATTGCTTCCGGCACTGCACTTGATCAAGCTGGTTGCTCCTTTTGTCTTCTCGATGAGCTTTGCAACATAATGTAAGTGATAATAATTGGCTGCAGGCTTTATAATTATGAATTATGAGGTAAATGTCTCTCCACCCAGAGAAAAGCTAAAAAACATTGTTGTCAATATTGCACTTAAAAGCAAAAGGTCCTCTTTCATTGTGAATTACACTTGTTGGTTTCTTACCAGTTTCCAGATATAAAGTATTGGTGTGATTCAAATGATGAATTAGTTCTGAAGGCTGTATGAATTTCTAGGAAAACACTGGTTGCTCATCATACTTGAAAGAAACAAGTAGGGCCAAATTTTTCAAAGCACTTCTGGCCAATATAAATATGCAGGGGAAGGGGCCAAATCCTTAGTATAGTTTAGCAAACAGTAATGTTTACACCAGTGCTGAATCCCTCTGCTGACCTAGCTTTTGCTCTGCAGTATTATTCCATTTTCATGTAAGGGTTCTAGGGGACAACCAACCATAATATCCATGGAAATTCACAGAATACAACTAGTGCTACTGACATGCAAAAGTACGTGTACTTTTAGTGCTTTCCTCCTTTTTTCATATGAATTGAGAAAGTGCAAGTGAGCATTGTTGTTTGGAAGAGGACCTTGGAAGTTGTGTCTTGCCCAACAGTGAAACATAAGTATCTTCATCATATGAACAGTTCCTGTTTATAGTGAATAAGAGTTCAGTTCCTTCTAGACTGTGTTGCTATATAAATGTCCAATTTTAACTCCTCTTCCATCCTTATAAAATAAAGCAGTGGTTGCATGCACACATGGCAGCCCTAGCACTGCCTTTGGTCTGTAACATTCCCTGCAGACAAGCTGTACATGTGCTGGAGTTCTGTTTGTTTCCTTTCCTCTATCATAATCTGCTTACTGTTACATTAAGAAATGAGTGAGCACACGTCTGGTACCGGTAGATTGCAAACAGACAATTTACCCTGCATACCTGAGGAAGTGTCAAGCCTGCAAACAAAACACATGTGATACAAACCCAAAAGGTGACAAGTGTGAGCCAGAGCCCTTTGCATTCAAAAGAGACGCCCCCTGACTTGGTGTGGGTTTGGCTCAAAATTAAGATATTATTCTGTGTAGCCGCAAAGAGAAATGAAGGAAGTGGATAAGGATAGGGATCTGCTGAGAAAGCCTATCCAGACACAAAATATGAAGTTGTTGACACTAGTATAGAATCACTATATAATTAAAAAACTGTATTGAAATTGTGATTAAAAAAATATTATTTTAAAAATTGTTTCAAATGCTGGAAACAACAGTGGTAGCTCTAGTGAAAAACAGCATTCTGGAAGAAAAGGGATAGATTTAAACCTTGAGCTAATGCTTGTTATTGTCAGCATGAGCATGCCATATTTTCAGTAAACATACAACATTCATGTTAAAGGAGGGAACCTATTGCTAGAACTTGCTGTGCCATGCAATAAATTGCTATGAACTATCTATTTTAGTATTAATAGTGTACCAATAAGATAGGAGAAAGGAGAGTGAGCCACTGCTATTGTAAGCTTCCACTGCTGTAGTGAAGTGCTCCCCAACAATTGTAGATCTTGAGTAATACAAGACTTGTTTTGTCTGTACTCCCCTCCAGAAACACTGGGGGCCAGCAGGATGGGCAGGATGAGTGCCTGGTCCTCAGACACTACTGACTGCAGGGGAGGGCAACAGCCAGCACATGAACATGATCACATATGAGCTACTCTGGTTTTTCTAGCAGCCCCCTCAGCCATGCCTCCTGTGTGCCCTGTACTCAAACAACTGTCAGGGGCATGACCATGGGCATGGGGAACCTTGTCTGTGCTGGCCTGGCCTTATCCTGACTGTTTGTTTGTTTGTTTGTTTCAGATGTGGAGCCAGTAAGAGCAGAAGCCATCTTCAATGACAGTAAGTAAGGCTTTTTTTAAACATCAGAAATCTCATCTGCAACTTTTAAAATCAGTGTTAAGAGTCCCTGAGCACTTTTCCTGGCCCTTAAGAGCCTTTTCTCATCTTCTGTCTAATGAATGTGACCTTGTACTCTCAGAAATTGGGACTATGTCATTTTCTTTAGCATGCATTGAAAGGAGGGAGGTACCACAAGGAAATGTATAGAAGTTACATCAGCCTGTGTTTAAAATCAAAATGTTCTGGAATTTGGAATGGCTGACACCACAAAATTGTTCCTCATGAAAATATATGGAAATGTGACTGGTCTTCTCAAAGCATTGCTGTAGGGGTTAGCTAGAGATACCTTGTTTTAGAGACTTTTTTTAAGTTTTCAGAGACAGAAGTCAGCTTGCTTGGAGATAAAATTGTCATAAAAGCTATCTTTGCTTACAAGTCGTATTTCTTTCAACTCTGAGAATTTTTGATGAGTTCCTTAGCAATAAGTTGTTAAACAATGGAAGATTACATTACTTTTTGCATCTGATGTAGGTGCTGGTGGTCTGGGGCACTGATGGAACTGAGTTTTTTCCCTGTGTTTTGAACATTGACTGCTCAGGTGGTTGATAGGATTGTGCCGTTTTAGGACCAGTTACTGAGGATTACAAAGAACTTTCAGGAGGGAAAAATGTTAGTTCAGTCTTATGAACTATGGTATTCTGAAGTTTGTCTTTGACAAAAAACTTTTGGACAGGTAGGTTTAGATTTCATTGATTTCCTTCATTGTGGGTTTAAATCTCAGAAGAGCTCAGACTCTGCACTGAGCCCATGAACTTCTCAATGTAGTGTAACTTTTCTTTCTTCTTCTAAATTTATGAACAGCTTCCAGTCTGCTGTAGTATTCCTGCCGCTTTTGACCATGAAGTACTGTTAACATAATGCTGTGCAGATCCTAGCAGGAAAGGGATGAGATGACACTCTCTGTGGCTCCAGTTTTTCACTTCTGAGGACTTCAAGGGCCCTGGGGCTGGCTGCTCCTCAGTGATGAATTACCGAGTTCTGCTTTGGCCCTCTCCTGGGTCACTGTCTGGGAGATGAGCCATGCAGCAATGATTTGGATTGTGTGGTCACTATGCAAATAATTCTCATCTGTGTCTCTTTTTCAATGAATTGGGATAGTCCTGTGTGTCAACTTTCCTAATGTCTAGCTGAAATTGGGACCTGGATGAACACTAGTGGGTCTTGGTCCAGGTAGGATGGATTTGATGCTGTTTGGATGGGAGAAGACGGCTGAAGTAGGTCTGTTCATTGAGGAAGTTTCTACAGCTATGCAGGAGCTTAAGCTGCTCCTGAATATCCTGAGTTTAATAGCTGAAACTATGGATATTTCAACTTCTCTCTGGGTTTGGATAAAAATGCTTATTTTGTGTCATGGATGCATATCATGCTGGAAGTATCCATGCTTTTTGTCATCTCTGGTTGGAGTAGTGTGACGGTCTTTGCTTGAAGTGCCTCTCCAAGTCCACTTGCAGACCGCAGTGATCAGTTGCCTGTCTCCAGGTGATGTCTTGCTGATGTAATCTGCATGCATGCATGGTAAAAACCCACGACTTGGATCATTTCCATTTTAGGTTTTGCCTTTTTCATATTTTATCCTAATGAGAAATTACCCGGGACATTAAAGTTGGCAATGCCTCTGGGAATTGTCTTGGGTGTGTGGTGAAGGCTTTGATTCCTGAGTTGGGCTGCTCACACAGCTAAGCCTGAACGTTTGACCATCATGGCTTTCCATGATAGTCAGTTGTTCATTCAGGCTTCTAACACATGGGTTGTGCATGAGGAGCTCTGATTTGGGGGGGCTGGTGAAAGGTGTGTTTTCTTGTTGATGACAACATTTTTACAGAACACAGGTGCTGTGTCATTTTACATGTTTCCCACAGCCGTTTGCAGGATTTACTAAGCAGAAGAATAGCTAATACTCTCTTTGTCCTTTCTGACAGTCTGTGGGTTACGGCAGAATAGATCAGTCAAGTCGATGGCAAAATCCTCATCGCTGCGAATCGTTGGCGGATTGTCTTCAGCGGAGACCGGGGATTGGCCGTGGCAGGCCAGTTTGCAGTACAATAACATCCATCGCTGTGGTGCAACTCTCATCAGCAACACATGGCTGGTATCTGCAGCTCACTGCTTCAGAGAGTAAGTTGTCATCTTACAATCTGCAGCAGAACGTGCCCCTTCTGTATCAAGTTTTGTGGCTTTCCAGATTTGCACCACACCCCTGACTCTTTCCCAGAGAAACAATTTTGGAAAAGTCAGGGTTAAGTACGCCCATCAGCTGGATGTTTCAATGAGAAATTAAAGACTGGCCCTCAGGAGCAGAACTGGCAATTTTATGAGTGAAAGTCAGTAGTCACTTGGTGTACTGACCAAAGAAGTGCAGAAAAGGTAAGGTGATGAAATGGTGGAGGATTTGTTTCCTGTTATACATTTATTAAACTTATGTCTTCGTGTTACAGTGGGGTTGCTGCCACTGCAGACTGCTACCAGCAGTTACCATCCCATGTTCCAGCCCCTCTGTTCAGCCATGCACTCCCAGGATTTTTTGTTTAAAGCATGGCAATTGTGAAGCTGCAAGGTATTTTAAGATCAAACAGTTGATTGAACAGATTATCAATGTGCAAAAAGAGTATGGGAAATGAAGACTTTACAGCAGAAGAGCTTTTGGATTTGATGACACCCAATGGGCACACAATGGTTAGATCAGGGACAAGGAGCACGGGAGGTCTTGCAGTATGGCTGAGGAGGGAATGCAGGAGTGCTTTCTTCTAGCAGCAGCCCACAGTTCTGTTATGGAAAGTGATGGATGCCACAACTGTCTAGTAGGGAGCTGGTTTGAAGGAGTTTTACAGTAAAGGTACTCTGCAAATATAAAGTCCCAAGCACACATTTACAGCAAAATACTTAGAGCACTCTTACCTTTTTCAGCATGACTCACCCTCAGAAGTGGACTGCTACTTTTGGAGCTCTTTTGAAGCCACCAAGCTTGAAGCGATCAGTCAAGACAATCATTATCCATGAGAAGTACCTCTATCCAGAACATGACTACGACATCGCACTTGTGCAGCTCTCTGCACGAGTTGAGTTCACGAGCAGCATACACCGTGTCTGTTTGCCAGAGCCATCTCAGACTTTTCCCTACAATATTTATGCTGTCATCACAGGCTGGGGAGCCCTCACCAATGATGGTGAGTCCTGAGTCTGCAGGTATGGACCTGTATGGTCCATAAACAGTGGCTCTGAGTGAACCAATATCACTTCCGTAGCCACATGTGACATGACAGCAAGCCTAATGTTTGCGATAGGTTTGTTTAGTTGTAGGCATCAGTTTCTTTCTTAAAACTAGAGTGGATAAAGACAGGACTACAGTCCACTGGAGCAAAAAAACCCCACAACACTCTTTCTGTTTTCCCAGCCTTTTCATTTCATACTGTAAATTCTTAAGATAGGTAGTCCAGCCATGCACATGTTTATATAGCACACATAAAAAACTATTTTGCCAGCACAGTCAGAAGCTACAGATAACTCTGAGCTTTCAGGTAAAGGTGCAGAGTGAGCTGTGAATTACCCAAGCTCACACTCTTACCAGGCCACAGTAAGAGTAGATTTAGCAATGGAATCAAGACGTCTTCATTTTGTATCATCTGCTCAAATTGCCAGGTAATTTGTGTTCCATGGAACATGGAATTTGTCTTATATGGAACATGTGTAAAATATATGGCTTTACACTTAAGGCACTATGTACCATGTGATCATTTACTTCAGTCTTAATGGTACAGTTTCTAAGTGAGTCTGTGATTCTATGTACCTTCTCCTTAAGGGCCTGACCTAGGCAGATCAACAAGCAAAACCTCCACATTAAACCAAGTCAAGCTGGTCCTCCTTAAGAGGACATTAAACACTCTTACTGTATATTAACTACTGCAAAGTAATTATGTTGATAAATACCCAAACTGTATTTTCTCTCAGGTCCAGCCCCAAATGCTCTTCAGGAGGCTACAGTGAAACTTATTGACTCAGACACTTGCAACAGAGAAGAAGTGTATGATGGGGACATAACACCCAGGATGTTGTGTGCAGGATACTTGGAAGGAGGAGTAGATGCTTGTCAGGTAATTGTAGTGGAAAATTAGAAAGGAAAACTATTTTAATGTTGACTGTAGTATCTGGTTGACCAAATCTTAATGGACAGTGTATTAGTCCTCTAAATAGGCTCCATTCATACAGCAATTTAGTTGTAAAGTGAATTAGCATTTAGTACACATCGTTTAGCACTAAATGCTGTTATACTAATTATGAGCTAAAAATTAAATGTCTCAAGTAGCTAACACCAGACATCTGTAGAGGGGAGAATGAAGAAGGTTAAGAATTTTAAGTTACCAGCAAAAATGCACTGTCACTCACTGAAATTAAATTCTGGACTGGATCATATCATAACAGATCTGTTACAATGTGATCTTTGGTAACAGACTTGGCTCAGTGAAAGGAAAACTGTCTGGAACAAAGATAACTATAAGGAAGGTAGATGTAAAAGAATGGGAAGGAAACACTCATGCTGCAGGTTTGCAAATGTTGCAAGGAAATGATTATGTTCAAAGAAAAATAGTTCCATAATGATAACTTTTAAAAACATAATTTCTATTTATATATTTTTTAAAGATTGTACTCTTTTAGTGCTAGTTCAATACAGACTCTTCCCTAAATCCCAGTCCTACTGGGTTTTGCCCAAAGACAAATTCCCTGCAGAATATGCCTGGGAAGCTCATTCCTCTGTTCCTGGCTCAGCACTGAAAAGACCTAAGCAGAAGGATGCAACTGCTGTTTAGTTCAGTAAATAATATAGGTGAAAGTTGGGGAATTTGGTCTGTTGTGTGAGGATTGCCTCTCAGTCTATAAGGTTTCCAGTTTAACTATTATTACCACATCATGCTATTAACAGGATCAGAATTGAGCCTTGGAAAGTGGATAATACCTTATAGAGATACCATCTAATGAGAAGACCAAGCTCTTGATGAAAGCTCCAAGCAAAAAGGAGCTCTAAGCTCCTTTTTGAAACATTATTGCTGAAAGTGACTAAAATTCTTTCTTTTAAGAATAGCAATTACTATTAAAACCTGTTTAAAAAAAGGCTCCTGCTGTCTTAGATTGCTGCCTGTACTGGTGTTTCCGTACTATGTATGATAAAGAAGACAAGGCAGGTGGGAAGCAGTGCATCATAAAACAGAACAGAAGCTTTTTGTTTGGTTTTTTACCAAAACAGAGGTCAGGAGGTCCCCCAGCAAACAGGAAAATGCCACAGACTTCTGACTCAAGTTTCATAAACAGCCTGGATTCTGCACAAATGGCTGCTCTTGAAATACTGCTTGTTAACTTCTTTTGTAGGATAGACCCTCCTGTCTATGGAGAGAATGGTACTTTCTCTTCTGATCAGTTAAATATTTTTCCCCCCTCCTCTCTTTCTAGGGGGACTCTGGGGGACCACTGGTTACTCCAGACTCTAGACTGATGTGGTACCTCGTGGGAATAGTGAGCTGGGGAGATGAATGTGCCAAGCCAAATAAACCTGGAGTTTACACACGAGTGACTTATTTCCGTGACTGGATTACCACAAAAACAGGCATCTAATTCCAAAGTAAAAAATGGATTTAACTACATAGACTACATGTAACTCATATTTGTCTGTAATTCTGAAAGGTTATTTTTTTAGTATATATTCATATGTAATTTTGGTTGAAGCGACCTTAGTCCACAGCAAGTGCTATCTTTGCTGTCAGGGATCCTAACCCCTTCTGAATTCATGCTAAATGTATGAAATTGTCTGCCTCATCTTTGAGCTGTGAAACTTTCTCCCTTATCAGAAATTATGAACTGACATCATTAAAATTATGTTTAAAAGCTACCAATTCACCTGCTTTATAAATGCAAACATTTTCCAGGGGGAAAAAAAAAAGAAAGAAATTTTTCTTCAGCCATGGGCAAGGTCTGCAGCTGAATCTTCCTCCTCCAGTGAAGCAAATGCTGTTACAGCTGTGTTTCTAGCAAAGTGGACTCCTGATGATTATTCTTGTTAGAGACTATCATCTGCACTGACTGCAGCTGAGAACCTGGATGCTCACCTTGCTCTATGGCCTTAGTAACTAAAAGTGGATCAGTAGGACTGAGGTTAGGTCCTAGCTAAGGAAAAGTAGGATTTCTGTGCTTGCAGTAGGTTGAAATGGGAAAGAGAAAAGCTTGATGTTCTTATTGCAAAGCACATTTTAAACAGGAATGTTTTTGTGGATTCTGTGAAGTTCAAGTTGCTTGACATTGCTATTGTGGAAGTGTTTCATCACAACATTGTGCTGCTACGTCTGTACCTGTCATCTTCTAGATCTACTCTGTTCAACACACAGTATGCTTAAGAGGCAGAAACACAAGCTCTACCCAAACTTTTATTTTTAAAAAAGTGTGCCTCATGAACAATCTCCCTAGAAAGAAACATGCATTTAAATTTGTTCTAAAGGAAAAATAAATATTTGCCACAAATGAACCGGGAGCTACCTTTTTTGGTCAAGAAACAGCACATTTTTCCAAGGGCATGCCAGCCAGTGGAAAGCATCTCACTGCAAAGAACGTGATTACTGATACTTCACTGACGGATTCATCTCTGCCATGAATCAATATGATCCTGAACATGAACATGTCTTATGAGAATGAAGAGTCATTTCATATTAAAGAACAGTCCTGACAAGAACTTCAGAGTAAATGCAATCCTTACACATTGATTATGCACTTTGCCTACCTCTGTGCACAACCTCTCATGGATTGCTGGTGGAAGGGGGGTCCTCTAGAGCCAAGGCCTTCAATATGGGGATCCAAAATGTCACTCTAGCACTGTCACCTGTAGTCTTCAAATGGCCACTGGACTGCTTAGGCTCTGAATGCAGGACTCACAGGAGTCTGTAGGAGACATGAATGAAACTGCAAGTCCCACAGCACCTAATACAGCTGAAAATTCTGCTAAGCATCCTGCCTCCCCCACTGCTCAGGACTGGATCTCTCCTCAGCCTTCCTACTGTGCAAGCTCTCCAATAATCAGCATCCCTGGGAATGAGATGTTTGGCATTTCTTGAAAACTCACACCCTGAATTACAAATCTACATATGAATGGAAAAATCTATGTTTAAGGCTTGGTGGTGTAGGAGGGGTTGTCTTGTTATTGGGCTACTTCCAGTCATTCTGTGTATCTTTTGAATTTTGGTAAAACACAAGTTGCCTTATCTCAGAAAGAAATCTACTGAAGCTTTTAGATTCGTTTTAGTTTCAAAATAATAGTACCTTCATGCTGATTTTCCATGTCATTGTAAAAATAAAAGGATCTCAGGACAGTTAGGAGGATAGTTTGATGCAGCAAATCCATTTCCTTAATTTATTGTTGAAGTTCGTAATTTATGCACTTTTGAGTTGCTGCTATTTTTCAATTAAGAACTTACTCCAGGCTGGGTTCAGTTACTAACCAGAAGCTTCATGGAGCTTTGAACTAGATAACCTGGACACGCTGTTTTCTTCTAGTGCTCAAGTCCCCTTTTTCCAAAGGCATCCTTTGGGGGGGGGAAAAAAAAAAGTTACGTCTAGTTTTCTGTGCCTCTTATTGCTTTGAAGGTGAAAATAATGAGAAGTGTCCTTTACAATCAGCTGATGAATTGTGATTGAAAAGAAACAGTAGTTCACTTTCATAGACAGCTAAGGCTTTGGTTTGCACTTAAATCTCTTTTTGCATAGCAAATGGAGGGGCAACAATAAGGAGGTGAGGCCCAGATACAGCCCCTAGAAACTGGTTCCTACCTCACACAGCAAGTGACATGTAAATGCAATACCTTTAAAATGAGAAAGGCAGCCTTTATTTCAGATTTTCTCATGAGTGGCTAAATAGCCAAGAGGTGTGTGGGAGAATGTCTACCTTACTCAGGGAGTCCTGAGCCAGCCAGATGCACTTTTCATAAACTTTTTAGCAAACTGTCTGGCCTGGGTTGGTCTTATATTCCATGTCAGTGTTTTATTTATGTTGACTCCGTTTGTTTTCTGCCTTAGAGTAAAACAATGAGGCTACTGTGTGAATAAAGAAAGGTTGTTAAAAGCCTTTTATTATTGTTGATGTTAAGATTTGGCAAGGATTTAAACAAAATAAAGGCAATATGTTTCATAACATTAAATGTATTTAAAAACAACTGATGTTTTTCTGTCCTTTTTCTTTGCATAATAATAATCAAGCTAAAATTTGAATATGATACAAAATAGACTAATCTTCCCTATTTTATATAAAAATATTCTAAAACTACAGCTTTCTGTCCATTCCCTGCCCTAGGAATTGTTTTGTTATTAACAGTGGTTGAACTTTACAGGTGTTTCAGCGAAGACAGGGTAAGACATTTGCTTTCCTAAAATATTTAAAGGTGAATTTCAGTTAAGATAGTGCTATGCAAATTTGAGAACTGATCTGAAGCTTCATTCAAGAGGTCACCACCTTGCTTCTTCCCTTGGGAAAAAACCTGTGTGTGATGTTGCATCCCTGCAAACTGGCTATGGGGAGCTCTATGCAGCTGGTACGAGTTCTCCTGAGATTTCCCAGGTAGATTTAAAGCATCAAGAAACATGTTCCAAACCTCTGGTTATTCAAATTAAGTTGTCTGGGGTTTTCCCAATGCTAATTTTAAGCTTGGAGCCAAAGCAGGAAAGAAAGAAGAGGCTGATGACACAAGGCCTAATCATGTGAGGAGGTCTGGTTGAATGACATCAGTCTGTCATCAGGATTCCTTATGTAAGTAAAGCTTGTAGAAAATCCCATTCTGTAACTGCTATTCCTGTTAACAAATTAGATGAGCTGAGAGCCAAAAGTCATTATTTAACCCAATGAATGTTTATCTGGCAACTTGCAGCCTGTGCTGCAGATTCACAGGCAAGGAAAAGCTGGCTCTTGCTTTTGGAAATGCATTCATACACATCTCAGTGTGAAATCAGCTTAGGTAATTGGTGCCCTTGTTTATCTGGATTTATCAAGATTATTAATGTGGTTTCTAGGAAGGTGTCACTTGCTAGAGCAGCTTTAAGTGGCAACAACCTTTGGCCCACCCTGCTGGGAAGCTGGAGTCCTTTTAAATATGCCATCAAAACATTCCTACACTGCACGGGTTGCCAAAAAGAGGAGACAAAGCCTTGCCAGTCAGCACCTTGCTCCTGCAAGAGCTGAGGCCAAGCCATAGCCTATGGCAGGATGTTTGGAAACCCACTGAAAAATGCTGATGTAGATTTATGGTAACTTCTGGACTGGCCTGTGTGCTAAACTGAACTTTGTTTGCCTTAGTATTTTCAAATACCACAATTTTTAGGGAAAAAACTACAAAGTTTTGTCTGCTAATTGGCTTATTAACTAAATAAATCAGAGAAACAAATGTACATCCCCAAATCTCCACTATGAAGTCCCCACTAAGGCTGTGAAATTGCACCTGTAAACCAGGAAATGAAAGACTAAAAATACCCAAGTGGCTTGGATTTTCCTAGCAGATGGAAAGGAGCTTTACAGCTATTTCAACTTTAGCTCCTTTTGAAAATACTGGCTCTAAAGATGTACTCAGTACCTGGATGCAGAATGAATCTACAGAGGTGCACATAAACTGAAGTTGCAGATATTTGTGCCATGAAAAGGCTCAAGCCTGGAGGTGGTGATGTCCTCCGGGCCACAGCCTCCTCCCACTCATTGCTTCAGCAAGTCTGTAAACCGACAGCTCTGCTTCCTACCTCAACAGCTATAGCCGACTTTAACATGATGCAAATATGGAGCTGGGATTTCCTTTAAAATGAATTTATTTCACCAACTTTCCTAAGATTTTAATGTCAAACGTAGTTTTTAAGAAGAAGATTATAGGGAAAAAGAAAAGTCAAATGACTCTCGATGTTTCAAATTTTGCACTCTTAGAAAGGTAGAGGGAAACCTCTATGTTTTTTGATTTGGTATCATCAGTCTAGAGAATTCCTGAGTACACCTGCTAATTGGTGCATTTGGGAACTTGTTTCTTTGGCTTCTGGGGTAAACAGAATCTGTCCAGATTTCTTTGTGGCATTTTATCTTAGCAGGCCCACATTCATGGTTTCACCGATGGTTAGTGTTTGCCTGGTTACTGTTAAAGGGTTATGTGAGAATTAACAGGATGTTGCTGTTTCTCCATTTAGGCAAAAGGCTTATCCGTATTTGCTGTGACTATGCAAAATCTGTGTCATGTGACATGACTGTATCAAAGTGGACTGGGTCTTGAAAAATGTAATGACCTGGACACAAAGATGGTAGGCAGAAGATTTTTAAAATTATTATTATTATTCATCACACATTTGATGGGTGCTTGAAAATAAGAATGGTTAGGTTGACCTTGAAAAAAAATTGGTTAACTTTTAAGGAAAGAAAGCACAAATATAACGGTAGAAATCACCGACAAGACTAAAAATTATGCAAAAGACAAAACTGAAGCTGATTTTTTTGGGTGTCTTTAAGCTGTTTTCATTCCGCTCCCTTTGTCACTTTGAGTCCTGTTAATTCCGTTCATTAGATACATCCACTACTCTTTGAAATCACAGTGTTGAAATAATGAAAGAAATTCTTCCACGTTCTGATTTTTGTGTACTACGTGAAAAAGCTACAAAGCAAATACCAGCCTTAGCATCCATTCCTTTACTGGTAAGGGTTGCAGCCGACATCCCGAACGGCTTTCTCCGACTATCCCGTCCCCGAGTTCGGCATTCCGGACTTGTAGTGGCCTCTAGTGGTTCTCCAAAATTTGCCCACATCTCCAGTTATTTCTGCGTGTGTAAACATCAGTATAGCAGACAAGAACCTTCACCCTGATCCTGCCAAAGCACAGCCCAAGTTTGAACGAGCACGTTGTTGTCCAGCTGCTCTTAATCTTTGTTACTAATGAAGTACAAAGGCTGTGTGCACTCTTGGACTAAGGTGTTAATCATGAGGGTTGCTAGAACTCTGTTAAAAGAAATGCCAAAATAATGCACTGGATACTCACAAAGAGCACAAAACTTGGGTCTTCTTGCCCTTACGAGTTCCCCAAACCCCAATCAAGAGAGGACAAAAAAAAAAAAAAGCTTTTTTTTAAATTTTTTTTTTATTTTGTGGGTGTGTGTGTCTGTGTCTGTGTGTGTGTCTGTGTCTGTACTGTAGGATGCAGGTAGTTGGTCTTTTTTTTTTTTAATGCAAGGTGACTATTCTATATTCACTGTATACAAGGACACTTTCCAGTGCTTGAATCCCTCCCATTCTAGACAAGAGGTGCTAATGGTATCAGAAATAAACTCATCTCACCTACTCCAGTGATCGGGGTAAAAAAAGGGAAGGCAGGGCTCAAGGTGAAGGGAGATTAAACTGCATGATGGGAAGGTGGGCTGTGCTGGAATCTTAATCAAGAGTTTGGGAAATGGGAGAGAAAATATTGATAGGAGAAAATTTTGGGTTTACGGGGGTGGTGTAGAGTTGGTGGTGGAGGCAGCACAGTGGCTGCCATGGCTTGCTCTCTCCTGTTTAATCACCATCAAAACAAGAGGAAAGGTTTCCACAAGCCTACATACCACCCCGGCATGGGCTGTACTTTGGCTTTGACAACTCTTTGCCAAATCTCCTCTATGGCCTTGGTTACTATCTAGTATTTCGCAGCTGGCTCCCTAGACCCTTTGAATGAAATTCTGCCTGTTTGCGTGGTGGGTGACATCCTGCTGGTGCTCTCCTGCGAGATACAGAGGCAGGTATCGAAGAGCAGGGCCCGGAAGCGCTCTTCATAGTCTAAACTGGTCATGCTTGAACCTAACGAGGATTTATTAATGTTATTATTTTTAACAGCACGGTGCCTTACTTTTCGGGCAGAAAATGGCGGGGATTTCAATGGCTTAAGCGGCTCCGGAGGGGCAGTGGCTGCGCAGCACCTTCCGCTGCCGCGTCGCGCCGGACGCGCCTCCTCAGGGCGGCACCGGCCCGGCCCGGCCCCTCTTGTCGGCGCAGGCGGGGAAGCGCCGCGGCACCGGCGCCGCCGCTTCCCACCCCTTTCCTGCCGCTTCCCCCTCCGCCGCCGGCTGCGCCCGGGCCTGGATCGCCACGCCAAGGCCGCCGCGGGGTGAGGAGAGCGGGCGGCGGCGTGGCCGGGGCGGCGGAGGCGGGCGGGGCGCGGCCAGCGCGGGC
>WAAE01018207.1:17488-106292 GCA_013400495.1 Nicator chloris | reverse complement strand
CCCGGCGCCGCGGGAGCGGCGAGTGGCGGCTGCAGCCGCCAGGCTCTGCTGGGCGCGGTGGTTCCGAGGCAGCCCGTGAGCTCTGTCGGGTTCCCCGCTGTAGATCCGAGGTGTCGGTGTTCCCGCATTAGTCCGGATGGGCAGGAACTGGGTTTGAGCCTCCTCTCTCTCTCTCTCTCTCTCTCTGTCTCTTCCTCCGCCGACTGAACAGGGAGCCTGCATCGACTGGGATCAGCCGCTGAAAGCTCTGGGTAGGTGGGATGAGTCCAGGCCTCCGTGCCATCCCAGCGTGCTGAACAGCGAGTAGTTCACACTGCTTCAGCCTGCGCTGGCTCGGAGGTAAGAAACCAGCACACCGCTACAGCTCCTGTACCTTTGCTGCTCTTCAGAGCATCTTGGTAACATGTAGCTTCTGGGTTTGTCCCTGGGTTATGTCATGCAAGCAGCTGAGGCTTTAAAAAATGATGAACGTTACTTATACAGTTAAACACAAGGCTGACATTAAAATTGATAGTGTTGGCTTTTAAAAGGAAACAGACAAGTGTGTAAGTGTTGACCCTCTGGTAAGAACTAGGACATAATGTTAGAATGACTTTTTTACATGCATTTCTTTGAAACAGATTCAATACCGATGGAATAAGAATGAGAAATAACTTGGATCCAGAAATACATTAACCAAGTTTCTCCTACAGTCACTTGACCATAGTATCTTTAAATCCTCCTTGTGGAAGGAGGTATTTTGCTCTGCCTGATGGCTGCACTGGCAGCATCTCAGTGCTGTAACTATGACTGCAGGAGGAGAATGGGGAATTAAAAAGTATATTGAAAGAGCCACTGTCAAATAAGTCTGTGTGAAACAGGTGCCCGAGTTTCTCATGCCAGTTGATCACACATCCTACTTGTTTACGAAAGACTGTTTGGGAGGGCATAGAGATTGGGATGGCTGTCAGCAACCACAGCAGTGGAAGCTGAGCATTTTTATCCAGGGGTGGACCACCATCCCCATCTTAGTACCACAATCCTTTTACGTTGTGTAGCACCAGAGTGCCAGTGCTGTTTGTGGAGAGGGTTGTTGTGGAGGAGCAGAACAGCTCTGGTCTGTTAAGAGGTGATGCTGGCTTGCTTTGAGGGGGACTTCCAGTCTCGTGTCTCAGGCAGTGGCTGAAACGGAAGCCCTTATTTAAGCAGGGGTTGAAGCCTGTGACTGTAAGATGTGGTGTGTTGCACTCTGGCTTGAGATCTGGCTCCAGTAAAATGGTCATTGCTTGTCTTCAGCCCATGTGGTGCCAAGGGCGTGGGAGCTGTGCTGAAGTGGCTGGTGGTGTGGACTGGGATGGAGCTGCCTCGTGCTGACTGCCTTGAGTGCTGGCTGAAGGGCAGGAGTTAATATGCACACCGTGGAAGAGCTTTGTGGATGAGATTTGTGGCCTGTGTCCAGTGTAACTCTGTCCCTTGCTGTGCTATTTCTGTGCTTTGTAAAAAACCAAAAGATGAATTTTGGGTCAGAATGTTGCAGTCTCCACATTGTGATAGACTGCAGGCGCCATACCTCAGAAATGTTAAAATGTTTGCCAAAGTCACCTGAACAGTGAATAAGAATTAGATTTTGGGCAGGTTTGAAAGCTGTTTTAGGATATATCTTTGCTCTCCAAAAAAGAAAAAAAAGTCCTTAGTATGTCTGGGCCCTTATTTTCAGTCTCAAGAGAGAGGGCTGTCAGCTATGTGTAATTTCCAAGGCGGTTTGTAGAAAGCTGAAATAAGATATGTGACCCAGAACATCAGTTCCTATCACTACTACAAAAGTACACACAGGGTCTATTTTGGTCATCCTGTGTTTGGTGGCAGTCACCTGCCAGATTCAGGAAGCACCAGTTCCCAGTGTGCATAAGTAAGTAATAAGGTGCCCAGGGGCAGCTTGTTCCTAATCCTGGTGCTTAGTTTTCACCAACTTAACAATGAAAACATCCTTGTTAATGGCCAAAGGCCTTAATAGCATAAATGACTTCTTTCTTACAATCCTATCAAACTGTCTAACTGCATGTCTTAGTTAAATGTTGCAATAATTCAGATCTTTGCGTGTTGGTTTCTTCAGTTAGCTGAAACACTTGTTTCTTAAGGGTTTTCAATTAACGTAGAAATAATGCAGCATAAATGCCTATTTCTAGGCATTCAGTGATCTTCTATCTTCTTTTCAAAAAAACCCCACTGATCAGATAGATGCAAGTTCATCAATTGAGCTTGGAGCTCTTCATATAAAATGGAGTTGCTTTTTCAGTAAATCTAACTGTGGCAAATATAAGAAGTAAGTCTTGCATTTCCTCAGTGGGGAAATTGATGTCTGTTTGTATTTTGAAAGCATTTATTGAAGATTTGGGGGTTCTTGTCTTCTGGCTGGTGTGTGTTTTCCTTACCCAGATGCTGTGGTGTTCCACAGTCTACTTAGTGTTCAAAGTGATTCCTGTGTAAGATCACTTTTTTGTTTTTCAGTTCCTTTAATGAAGAACTAAGTGGAGCAGGGAGGGGGGTGCCAGCTGTGACCTTGCATCTGACATAACCAGCGCCTTTCTTTTTGTAACCCTTCTAGTGTAAACAAATCCCATTGAATCATGGCAGCAGACTCTATGGAAATTGATGATGCTTTGTACAGGTAAGATTCTCTGATTTTTAAGTGTTACTCCTGACTTTTCAGGAACACTTACATGCAGTAATGTTATAATTTCATTCATCCCTTAGCCTTTGCTGTGCTTCTCAGTCCTCATCACCGATATCTCTGTTACCCTTCAGACTTCAGGGTGCTGGATTTTGAGGTTTTTTCGTCAATTTCAAAAGAAAATATTTATTTCTTTTGGTTTAGTTTTGTTTTAATTTGTTAGCTGGGACTGTCTTGAGATCGCTTGGCATGGTAATAGTTCAGAAAGTCTCTACTGGGACAAATGGTATCCCTGTAAAAGCATGGTGGGATGAAAAGCTTCTTTGTAAATCAAAAAATAAAAAATAATTGTGAAAATGCTTGTATGCAGAACAAATAAGGCTTCTTTTTAATTCAGTGCAATACTTCTGGTGTTGTGTCAGTTAACTTTTTGGCAGTAGCCTCATTAAAGTTGTTCTTTTCCTTGGTGAAAAAGGTGATGTTTAGAATGGTATAAGTTTAATTGTACAGTTGGAAGTTAGGGCTCTTCCAGATTTCAGGATCTGACTACAAAAGCTGTGTCACCCTCTGTTTTGAAGATTTCTGATAACAAAGAAATTCTTATGCATGCTTGTGTCTTCAATAGTTAATTCCAAAACCTTTGTTTACCTTGAAGAAGTTTTGCACTGATTTAAAATTATGACTTCATTTATCTTCTCTAAAACCTGGCACTGACAAGGTCTGTACTAAATGCATTTCACTGTATGCACTGTGAGTGCAAATCTTAGGTTTGATTGATAAACATTTGAATTTTTACGAAGTCTTTTAATGACTGGGAATTCTTGACTTGCTTTAATATGCTCTTGACTTTGTATCTTGTTTGGATCTGAATTTGTCTTTGCTGTAGTCGCCAGAGGTATGTTCTTGGAGACACAGCAATGCAGAAGATGGCTCAGTCCCACGTGTTCCTGAGTGGTATGGGTGGCCTTGGTGTGGAGATTGGTAAGTTAGGTAACATTTATTTAAGAAAACTCAAGTGTGTGTAAACATACTGTCCCAGAATACTTGCAAACCTTAAATTTAAATATAAGAAGCATGTCTGAACTATCTGAGTGGATTTATGTGTGCATGATGCATATTACTAACCTTGCAGATGCAGGAAAGATCCTGGACTTAAGTTCTCATTTTACTAGAACAACATCTCAAATTTTACTTGAAAATGTGCTTCCATGAGCCAGATTGCTTTACCCAAACCTTGTGTCCTGGGTGAAGGTTTAGGGTAGGTAATCCAAGTTGCTCCTTTAGGCGTCAGTATCAATGAATGTATTATAGGAATAGCTATAGCCTAAATTTTTCCCATGTATGAAATGGGAGGGTGTGTAGGAGAGCAGAACTATTTGGTGAAAATACATAACTGCCCTGATGCAAGAGACTCCTTAACCATTTCCCATACTCCTCATGAGCAAGACTTGTTTTGGCTGTTTGTGCCTGGGGTATTACTCCTTCAGTTGGCTACAGTGTCTCTCTGCACCAGATGCCAGAGCAGAGTCATGGGGCTTTGCAGTTTATTGTCATTACTATCTCTGCAAGCACAATTGTGGGATGAACAGCTGACAAATGACAAATGTAGAGAGTTTTTTAACCTTGCTTATGTTATTTTGCTTTCAAGGGTGCTGTAGAATGCTTGAGCGAAATGTAAAAGAGAAAAAACCCTTAGGCTATGAAGTTCTTAACAATAAAATATTGTTATTGTCCACCTAAATAACTATCCAATTACATTCTGCAAGTAACCTGCAATAGTCCCTCTCTCTGTGTTTGCTTTGTTTTTGTTTTTTCAGCCAAAAATATCATTCTGGCTGGAGTAAAGGTATGTAAAACAGTTCTGTTGTTGGGTGTTCTTGGGTAAGCATGATAAAAAGGCAAAACACTACTACACAATTAATCTAAAGTTTCTGAATGTTTTTCAGTAGAAGGGTTGCAAAACATGTGAGAACCTAGGGGTGAAAACCTTCAGTAATCTGGATGTTCTAGTGGTGCAGTCAGAATCTCACGTTAATGTCCACTGCACTCTGAAATAGCTCATAAAATATTTTAGCCAGCAGCTGATTAGATACTGAATCCTTTTGCACAAAGTGGCTTCTCCTAAATGGAGTGGTCCAAATTTAAAAGCCAAACTATTCAGAATATGTTATCTTATTTTATCATCCATTATAATCCTTTTGTGTAGACATTAGAATGGTTGGGTGTTTTAATCCAACAACTGCTTTTGTGTTGCTGGGTTTAATTTTATTAGCAAGAAGTCTTTTAAAAGGCTCTTCTTTTCAACAGAAAAAAATCAAATGAGTCTATTAATTTTCAGATCACAATTGCCCCTATATCACAGTCTGGCAAAAATCATCCTTGGTATTTAAATGCTGTCTGTTATCACTGCAAACTGGGAGGAAAATGCTGAATGAAATGTGTGTTGCAGATGTGTTTTGCTCCCTCAAACAGGAAGAGTTTTCTTGGGAAAGAGGTTGGAAGAGCTTGTTCTTTTATGTGCTACAACTAAATCTTCTGCAGTTTTAGTCCTCCAACATTTTTTGGGGGGCTTAATCCATGCCTTTGGGTGCTGTGACCTTGTATATTTCTTCCAGCAAATACTTTTTGACAAACTTTCTTAGGCTCTTACGGTTCATGACACCAAGCACTGCACAAAATGGGATTTGGGGATCAACTTCTTCATCCATGAAGATGATGTTACCAGTCAAAGGAACAGGTTAGTGAAGTCTTTGGAGTGAGAGAGGACTGAGCTTGACAGTCTCATCAGCATCAAAAATAGCAGTTTGTTGTCCAAGAGCTGGTAGTACATATCAAATACCTGTTAAACCCTTTCTCTGGAGTTGCTGGCTGTGAGTACAGTGCCCAGGTAGATATTAGAGGAAGTCTCGACTGGGGCTGAGATTCTGAATCACAAGAGTCACTGCTGGTAATCCAAATTTAATAGCGAGGGCCAGCATGCATTTATTCCTCAGCCACCTGTACAAGACTGGACAACAGCCAAGACAGCAGAGCATCCTTGAGTCCTGTGGGATGTTAGACACAGCAGTTTTCCTAAGACCTGCTAGGAACTGGTGTCGAGTTCAACACGAGTAAATGAGTTGCTGGTTGTTGCCGGGAGCATCGCGAGGGTCTCTTGTAGGGCACGTGTAGTACGAAATTCTGTATTGAAAATACAATTTTGTAGTTGCGTGAAAAATTGAAAATTGCTTTTCTTTCAGGGCTGAGGCCACGCTTCCTCGTATTGCAGAACTCAATCCATATGTCCATGTAGCAGCATCAACTGTGCCACTGGATGAAACCACCGATCTGTCTTTCCTAAAGCACTACCAGGTATGTCACTCTTAAAGCAGTTGTATGTGCATTTTGCTCAGAGCATACAACTTTGATTTTTTTATGTAAGTAAATAGAATGAAGAACTTGGAAGTATATTTTGAGATGGTGTAAAGAAAACAGTAGGTCTTGTATTTGGACTGATTTAGTGTTGTGCTTGTTTTTTTCAAGACTGAAACAGTGGATTTGTGTTCCCACCACTTTCTTAGTACACTTACTATGGATTTTGCTATGACAGTATATAGCTAAGTGGGGTCACTGTACAAATTTTTTTCTTTGAAGGTGGAACTGTGACCTTTCTTTGCAGCTACGTAGCACAGATGTTCTACATATTTTCTTTGTGCTGTATTCCAGGCAGCAGAAGCTTAGGCTATGTAATTAGATCATTCATGTATGTATGTAACAAAATGAAAGTGCCTCTGTGGTGGAGTGAGGGCACTTGCAGTTGTTCAGTCAGCTGTCTCCTGCCTGTGTGCATGGCTCAGTCTGAGTGGGGAACCCTCACTGTGTGGCTTACATACGAGCACACCAAGTTTCTGAATGTCCCAGCTACAGCAGGCCATGTGTAACTGAATGGGTTGCAGTGCATGTGCCTTGGAACCCAGTACTGTCCTAGGCATTAATGGAATGTGTGTAGAAATTCTGTGTCTGCAGTTTTATGACCACAAATACTGGAAGCCTATGCAGACATCTTGGTGTACACTGATGAGTATTATTTGTGTTTGCTAGCTTTAATCCTAAAACTCAGAATCTACATTTTTGCTGAGATTATCCATATCTGTTTTGATAAATATTCTAATTGGGTTTTGAGTTTCACAGCTGCAGTTAAAAAAAAACCAAAAAAACAACAACCAACCAAACAAAAACCTGAGAATTTGCTGTTCCTGCTCTTACTCATTTTGTTTCCAGAACTTGTGGGGTGGTAACCAATCTGCTTTAATGAAAAAACTTCTTCAAGACTGCTTTCTCTTAAGTGTGGAGGATAGGAGGCAGGACACCTAAGTAACTTACTCTAGGTACTAAGTTTTCCCATAGCCTGAAGATCCTGATTACTTTCAGTGTCTTAGAAGTATTTCTGTTCTTGTTCACAGTGTGTCATATTGACTGAAGTAAGTCTGTTGCTGCAGAAGAAGATTAATGACTTCTGTCATGCTCAGCAGCCACCTATTAAGGTAATAGAAAAAATGGAACACATGAATAATCTGTGCAGTGGGCATTCTGGACCTCCAGAGTGTTCTTTCCAAAAATGGGGAAAGCTGGTGATGAGGTACATAATTCAATGCAGATGGCATGTTGATGGAGCAGCAGGAATTTTGGGAATACAGTGCTGCTGCTGGTATTATCTGGATACCAGCACGGGTAACCACAGCTCAGTCCTTAATTAAAAAGCAGTTGTGTGAAAGAAATAGTTTTCACTGTTAACTCCAAATGATTCTGAAAGAACGTGCTGAGACTGAAGGACATGCTGAGGCTGAATGTAAGAGAAGTAGAAACGGCAGCATTTCACTGTAGTGATGTTACTCCTGTGTTGTGAATGGGCTCAGAAATGCTCCTGCAGGTTCAAGGTGTGTTGTCAGTGCTGTGCTGTGTAGTCAGTGGCCTGAGTACACAACTGCAGAATTAAACCTGCTTGCCTTCAACAGGGTCCAGTGTGAGGCATCATATCTTTGGCTTATGCTGTTCTAGGGCTGCTCATGATTTTTACTTTCTCTTATAGTTCATCAGTGCAGATGTGTATGGAGTATGTTCACGTTTGTTTTGTGACTTTGGTGACGAATTTGAAGTGCTGGATACAACAGGAGAGGAGCCAAAGGAGGTCTTCATTTCAAATATAACACAAGTAAGGGATAAAAGTCACTGTGTTGCTTGGACTGTTTTTAGGAGGACTCATGGGCTCTTTGAAAAGGAGAGTGCCAGACTGCTTCACTTGGGCAGCCTGCTAAGCAATGTAAAATTGGCGCCATAGGAGAAGCAAAGCTACTTTGGTCACTTTGTTCTTACCTTTGCCTCCTGGTTGTTATTTACTACGTAACACACAATACTGATTTTTTTAACTGGGGAGAGAGCCAGAGAAAGAAAATGAGGAGATGTAGAAAGAGGAGGACGTAACTTCGGTGTGAGAATAGGGTAAGTCTTCTAAGGAAGCATGAAAATAAGCGTGAAAAGAGCCTTTTTTATAAGAAACTGCAGCACTTACAGGCAGGCTGCTGGAATAATCAAGGGGATCGAGAGCATATTTTGAAAAGAAATTTAAAGGTTTGTTTTAACCTACCAAAGCAGAGGCAATGAGAAGGGGATATTATTGCTAGTACTTTCAGTGCAGAATGTTAGGATGTCCATTTAATCTTGTACTACTGTTTTATAAAGGGAGTTATGTTAGGTTTTTCTGTTCTGGAAGTCCAGACAGTAAGTTCACTCATCCAGCAGCAAGTCTTTTGTCCTATCTCCACTCTAGATACAAAAATAACCAATCTAGGGGGGTTGTACAGCAAGTTGAGTTTGGTCTGGATTAAAGCTTATGATATGATGATTTGGGTAGCCTGTTCCTTGGTGCCTTTAAAAGGGAATGGATGACTTGATTGTTCTCATTAATTACATAAGGATTACATAGCTGAGTTTCACAGCTTGTGCTGATTACCTGCCAAGTCAAGGAATGAATATATATTTGTATATATGTCCTGTGTTTAATAATCTGATACTTAAATTTATTTGTGTCTTCTTCCACTCTGAAGTGTAAAACTGAGGAGAATTAAAACTCAGTGCCATCAGGGGGCTGTTCGTGTCCTGTAGACAGGGTCAAGGTGGCACTGTATCCCTAAATCAGAGCAGAATTTTCTCCAGTCAACTCCTTTGCCGTTGCTCATTGTCCACAGAGAACGTGGTCCACTGTAATGAAGTTCTGTGCTACTTAACTGAAATCTTTCATATACTGGGGACTCAGGAAGGGATGAGAGGAGACTTTACAGGCCAGGCTTGCTTGCAGATCCACCAGGTTACAGCCTGAGGTGCAGCACGAGGTCCTGATGAGCTGTGTTCAGACTGCAGTGAGGTCTCTGTGTGCATGGCAGGTTGGCATCACATCCTGTAACAGGATGTGGTGTAGTGGAGATTCCTGCAAGTGTAAGCTTGTCTGTGACCTGATGGAGCTGTGTCTCTCCTGTATGCTGTCCAGGTTTTTAAGCTTCCAAACTTCCAAGAATGAGTTTGGATGTCCTTTCTAAGGATATCAGACAGAAAAGAAGAATGGAGTAATAAGGACCATTCACAAGACTTTATTTTTTAATGCCTCTGAAAATTTCTTTGCGCATGGGGACTATTTTTAGTTTGGAAAAAGGGGATAAATCTGCTACTACTTCAGAACATAACAATGGATCTGACTGCTGAGAACTAGCAAATGCAGTTTGCTAACATACTGAGAACTGGAAACAGTGAAAATGAGAACGTTTGTGTTGTAGAAACACTGTTAAATTGAAAATCGTAGGACTGAAAAAGTTGTCATAGGTAGCTCTCTTGCTGTGACAGAAATGAGATGTTGAAAATTAGAGACTGCAGTTTCAGTGGACAAAAGGCTACATGCCTGCAATACAACGTGACCCCTTTACACGAGACACTTTCCTCCTTGCTGACTGCCATTTTTCATTTCAGTCAAATCCTGGTATTGTCACTTGCCTTGAAAACCATCCACACAGGCTTGAAACAGGACAGTTCTTAACCTTTCGGGAAGTTAATGGAATGTCGTGCTTGAATGGATCCACACACCAAATAACAGGTAAACTGCTGCTGACTCATTTGCAAGGTACTTACCTCCTGGCCTGCTTCAGACACTGCAGTGTTAGTTGTCACAGTCAGAGGAGTGCTGGGTTGTGCAGATTTGTCCAGTGAGTTTGCACAAAAAAAATTGCTTTTTGGTGCAAAGGTCTTCCTGGTGTTGTTTTGATGCCATTTTCATTTAGTAAAGTCTATCTGAACTTGCTGCTTAAGGAGCCAATGGAATTGCTCAGCTCAAAATGTGGAATCTAGCTGGCAGCCTCTGAGCTGACCATCATTCATCTGCTGATGAAACTGGTTTGGTGTTTGGAGGGTCCCATAACGCCTGTGCTTCTGTCATGGTTTTGGATGCCTCTTTGTTTGTCACAGTTTGCCTTGTAGCTTTTTTGGGTGACAAATTAAGTGTATAGGGAGGCATTGACAACATTCTAAGAATGCTTTGGAAATTATTTTCATGATTTACAGCTACCCTGCTATGTTCTTCTTCATGCATGTCTCAAGGCGTTCTACTTGGTTCCTTTTGGATGCTGGGGAATTTTCCAGTTCCCAGATCTGAATATCTGTGTGTTTGGAGCAGAAGAGAGAGCAAGTGGGTGGGGGTTGTTTGTTTTTGACTGTTCCGTGGTCTGAGACAAAAAACAGTACCCTTGAAACATGTGCTTGAATCTGTTTCCTCTGGGCCCTTGCATTTTGCTAGAACTGATGCTGCAGTTAGTTCCTTCCTCCTATTCATGGCTTAGCTTTTGGTTTTAGATTTCCATGAATTAACAATTTTTCTGTCTTTTTGCCTTGCCTGAATGATGCTTCCCATGTATGAAGGGGAAGATGTGACAAAATGCTCCAGCTGCCTTTTTTGATTGCCTGTAGTTCTCGTCACAGGGCTAAAATCCTACTCAGAGCAGTTAATACTGGACAGTGCTGTGCACAGTCTAAAGAAAATTAAACGTGATTTCATTTTTGTTACACAGCTGTGGTCATCAGAATTCTTGTTAAATCTGCTGCCACTTAAAAAAGCTCATTTCATAACAGATCATGTGAAACTAATACTTTGTCCCTCTGCCAGTTTCTGGGTTAATCCTGTTAGGAGGATCAACTGTGCTTATGCTTCCAAAACATCGTTGCCCACTGCAAAATTGCAGCACAGAAAGCATTGGCAAACCTCCACGTTGTTGTATACAGAGCTGTAGCATCCAATGACACTTTGAATTGTCTGTCACTGTTCATTCTCTTCTCTTTTCAGTGGTGTCACCTTATTCCTTCAGCATTGGTGATACATCAGAGATGGAGCCTTACCTGCATGGAGGCATAGCTGTGCAAGTGAAGACACCCAAGATGTGTTACTTTGTAAGTGTGTGCTTGACAGGGTGAGGTTCTCGGGGGTTAATGCTCTGAGCACTGGAAGCAGAGTTCAGCACATATGTGTTTCCTGGAACTAGAGACTGTGCTATGTTTGGAAGGGACCCACAAGGATCATGGACTCCAGCTCCTGGCCCTGCACAAGACAGCCCCAAAAACCACACCTGTTTAAAGATGAGTCTTGCCACTGGGATGTGAAACATCTCTCTGAGCATTTTTGATAGAATTTGCAGTAGATAATTATCTTTAGCATTTAGTGTGGTGTGAATAATGAAGAGAGCAATGGCAATGCTAGTCAGAAAGGATATTTATTTCTTAATCTCTATAGGAAGAGTATTGTCTTGTCAGGTAGCAGTAGCTGTTGTGTTCTTAAGTAGGGTATTGTTGTCATGAATTCTGTTTTTCTAGGAACGGCTGGAGAAGCAGATAACAAATCCATTATGCCTTGTTGCGGATTTTAGCAAGCCTGAGGTAATTAGCACGTGGGGGTTTGGGCATAAGTGTATTAACAGTAAAAATACATGGATTGTAATCTGTAGCTTTATGTTTAGAATAATATAATTTCTACCTTTTGCCTTTAATGCTGGGCTTTGTTAGTGATGTTTGGCAAAATGCAATGCCTTATAATGTCTGGTTAAAAGAAGATTACCGCACTTTCCAATTTTGCTCTAAATCCTTTTGGGGACTCTTCAGTTGGACTTAGTTGAAGTGGGTGCTGAATGTGTGTGCAGGGTGTTGCATTAACGAGCAATACTACTTAAAAAACATTAATAAAAGGTATTTCAAATTCACTTTTTAATGTTATTTTGAAACTTCTTTTGAGCATCGTACTTAAAAGACGAGAAATGAAAGAGTTCAGATAGTTGTTTTTGTGTATTTCATTTCTCTCTAGTTTGTAACTGATCAACAGCTGTTGTTGTCTTCACAGGCACCTTTGCAGATCCATGTTGCCATGCTTGCCTTGAACCACTTCCAGGAGAACTTTGGTCGCGGGCCGAACATTGGGTAAAGCAGCAGTTCTGTGTTTGCCAAGCCTTGAATCAGGCAGATCTCTCCTTTTTGTGTAGTTACTGGCTGGCTGTGCAGCATGGTGCCTTCCCTGTCTGGTACCTGCTAGACCACGTAGAAATGGAAGGGTGAAAAAAGTTACCTGATGTGTGTCTGGGTGTGTAACGAGGCTTTCCCAATACAGCAATGACACTTTCTGGGCCCAGGTAGACAGAAGATACTTCTGGAGGAAGGCCTTCTCTGTTCTCATTTTTTCACATTGTGGGATTGATATGGAAATGTTGTTTCAGTGATCCTGAATTATCTCGTAGTTAATAGATGAAAAAAAAATCCGAATTATTTGGGTTTAATTTTCAATGTTTTTCATTCAGCTGTAGTTCTTGATGTTTGTAATTTTGAGTTAAATGAGACAAAATTACTTAAAAAGTATAAATCTTAAGGCTGTATTTGCACATGGGCTTTTCCACTGAGACTCCTGTTCTTGAACTAACAACATTTAGAAGTACATCTTGAATGCTCACTGTTAAGGGTAATGTGAGATTCCAAACTTCCTACTGTATCCATTGCTTTTTTCTTCCATTGATTGTGTTTCCAGAATAACTCTGGAATGTTTAAGTCATCATTATTGTTTCTACCCTGGTGTCTAGATGCCTTCAAGATGCTGAGGAAATGCTGAAAATAGCCATGTCTATAAATGAAACACTGGAAAACAAAGTGAGTAAGGAATAATTGTCATTATGAATCACCTTTTAATGTGCTCATTTACTTGCCTAAAGGCCATGCATTAGTTGTTGGTCCTTGTTCTGGCCTTTGAATCCATCTTTAGATGGATCAGCTGGCTGTTTGAAGGCTGTGTGAGGAAACAGTGGGATTTCAGCATGGGTTCAACTGAAAGTTGACCTGACATGAGGGCTGATCCTGTGGCGATGGGAATCCAGTTTGTAGACAAATGCATATGACAAATACAGGGTATATGGTGGATCTGTTTTGGCTGGAAATGTTTGTGCTAGTCAGAGTGAAATAGTCTGTCTTTTACTGAGGAATAATGGTCTGTGAAACTGTCAAACACTGACTTGTTCATTGAGGGGGTAAACCTGTTCCTGTGTCTTACTTTTCAGCCTCAGGTGAATGGAGATGTGGTGAAATGGCTGTCTAGGACTGCTCAGGGATTTCTACCTCCTTTGGCTGCAGCAGTGGGTGGTGTTGCTAGCCAGGAAGTCCTGAAAGCAGTAACAGGAAAATTTTCTCCATTGCAGCAGTGGGTAAGGCTGTTTGATTTTTGGATGGTTATTTTGACATCTTACGAATGGGTAGTTGTTTGTAAATGCTGTATGATCAGAGTAACCTGAACAACTTCTATAACATGACACTAGAAAAAAATATTTGGGACTATATTTAGAAAAGGTAGTGTTTTTAAGTGTACAATAAAAGTACAGCCAGTTTTAGTTAAAATTTTTGTATTTGGGATTCAGACAGCACATTGTTTATCCACACTTAGCAAAAAGAGCATTGACTTGTCACTGCATGGATGCAAAGGTGTGATATAATGCAGATACCAGCCTAAGCTACTGTACATAAGAGCAGGGCTTTCAGACTCTGAGAATAAATGTCAGAGTACAGTTGGATTAAAAAATGTCACAATCTTCAGAGTTACCTATGGAGGGGTAACATGCCTGTCAGAAGTCAAAAACTTGCAGCAAACTCACCTGTTTGAAGGAATGTTTTTCCCCCTCTGTGTCCAAGTGCTCTCTCCTGTCCACTAAAATTGTGAAGTGAACTGTAGGGTACCAGATGCTGTGTAGGCTTCCACTGACAGCAAAAACTTAGTGCTTCTAAATTTCTAGACTCCGTTGTTCATACAAAGTAGTTAGTTTTTAAATTAAAATAACATGATTGTTTTTCACAGGTTTTTATTAGATTTTTTTCTTTCTTATTCATTCTTTTACAGCTGTATATAGATGTGTTAGACATCGTAACACCTCTAGAGAAGGTGGGCTCTGAGGAGTTTCTCCCACGGTAAGTATAACTCCAATCTGCTGGCTTATGTACTGTTCCCATCTGAGTCTCAAGCAGGCACAGTGTCTTTTAAAGTTAATTCAGTGCTGTTTGCTGGAGGGACAGGTTTGGGGTTAAGAATGTGCGTCCCATTTCAGCATGGGATGAACAGGAATTGTAGACTCTGTCTGACCTTCTTGGTTCACGCCAAAGTGCAGCTTGGCATCAGTGGTACTACCATGATAAACAGCAGCTTGAAGTCTCCTGTTTTTGTCTCCTGTGCCTACATAGGGGAGACAGATACGATGCCTTGAGGGCTTGTATTGGAGACTCTCTGTGCCAGAAGCTCCATGATTTGAATGTTTTCTTGGTGAGTATGACTGACACTGTTACACTGTTTGCAAATGCATTGTTGGTACAGCTAATGCACATTGTCGTCAAAATACACGAGGGCAGCTCTGATATGTGCCATTGCAGAATAAATGATCCAGAATTGCAGTGGGATTTGTCTTTGGGATTTCCATTTCCATTTCTGATTCTACAAATGTAATGTTCTTTAGGTTGGCTGTGGAGCGATAGGCTGTGAAATGCTGAAAAACTTCGCTCTTCTTGGTGTTGGTACTGGGCAAGACAAAGGATTGGTAAGTCACCTGTTAACCTTACTTCTCATCAGAAGTGCTGTGACAGGGAAGAATTAAATAATTAGACTACTAAAACTGTTAAAAGCTTCTTTCAAGTTGATCTCTGCGCAGAGGCTCCAGTGGCCTTGGCATAGAAGGGTGTGCAATTAGAAGCAGAATACACTTGGAGCAGTCTTGCTGTATTTTGATTTTAAAACAAAATTTAATCAGTCAGTATGAGCAGAGCTCTGGCCACAGTGGGTTCCAATAGCAGTGTTTTGTATCGACAAGTGTCCGTAGAAGTTTCATCGAGATAATTGCTCAGTGTTACACTTAAATTGTAACTTTAGCTGTTGCTTTTGCCCCTTCTGACTTAGGTTACAATTACAGATCCAGATTTGATAGAGAAATCCAACCTGAACAGGCAGTTTCTTTTTCGACCTCATCACATACAGGTAGGCTTCCTTATTCAGTAAATTTTCTGGACTTCTATGTTTCCCTGTCCTGTGTCCCCACAGAGAGCTGAACTTGTGAATGTCTCTACTTCTGTCCAGAAAAAACTTAAAGGTTGTAATGAAATCTAGAGGTTTTTTAAAACAGTGCTTAGAACTCCAATGGCATCCAACTCATCACTAGTATCAGTTGAGTAAAATTGGCTTGTCTAATCCTGATTTGTACTGGTGTTTTTGACTAATGAAATCTCTTGAATTTGACAGTTGGATGAGTGCTGTATTGTGTAAGAGCCTGCCATGGGTTACTATGTCAGAAATGCTCTGTTATGCCATTATGAATCTCTTATGCCGTTGAAATTTGGGGAAAATAAAACAACAAAAAATAGACAGTGCTGGCAGAAGTCTTCTTGATAGAACTCACTAGTGCTGCTGCTGCTGGAACTTGACCAAAGTTGATGTCTTCTGACTGAATTCAGTTTTCACTAAGCTGGTAAATAGTTTTGAAAAAGCCCAGTGTGTACATTCAGCAAATGCATAACACAGAAGCTGTCAATTCCTTAGACACAGGGAGAACATCCTCTTACTTGCAAACACAGCATGAAATAAAAAAGGTGGCTTACATCTTGACAGCAATGTGGAAAAAGGTTTCCCCTGCCCAAAACCCAACAGTTGAATTTTCTGCCTCCTGTTTATGTGTAGCAAATCTGGGAACAGATTGCACTTTGGGTGGGTAGATAAATGGAAGGTAAACCCTGCAAGCTTTTAGAAGCCACAGGCTTGAGTGCTGATCCCTAGATAATTGTGGTATGGCTAGAAGTGTCAGGTAGGTCAAGAACTCTATTTCAGTTTAGCTTCTGAAATTGATTTTGTGTGGAATACCTTGCAGCAGGTGCTTGATGTCTGTGCTGCAGAGACACAGAGTTACTAGTGGGTTTATCCTCAGTCATGAGCTGCTCCCTTCTTTTGAAGAAATTCTTAAGAGAGGCTGCACGTGGCCTCAGTTTCAGTTACTTGATTAACCATTTAAGCACTTCGACTGTGTGGTCTCTGAAACAATAAAACAAAAAATAAAACTAGCTTAATAAGATGTTTATCAGTGAGGGAGGTGTATGATTAAAAATGTCATTTATTGTATGTTTTGCATACTAACATTTCTGTCAGTGGATTTTGTCTGATCAGTAAATGAAGTCAGTATTTCTGTGTCCCTGATGTTCTTTAACTGCATATTGCTGATCTCTGTATTTATGTTCTCAGAAACCTAAGAGCTACACTGCAGCAGAAGCAACTCTGAACATCAATCCTTACATAAAGATTGATTCAGATATTAATAAAGTTTGTCCAGCCACTGAGAACACTTACAGCGATGAATTCTACACCAAGCAAGATGTGATCGTGACTGCTTTGGACAATGTTGAAGCCAGGAGATACATTGATAGGTAGGGGGTGGAAGGGAAGCAAGGGCAACTGTTAACTTCTGATGAGGGTGAGAATACTGTGGCAGTTTTAAGGTTGAATTATTTAAGCATAAAAATACGTATTTAAATTTAAAGGTAGAGTTACTGACATTTACAAATAATTTCTAATGCTTATAATCCAAACATGCTGTGGTCTGTGGTATCCTGATCTAACCTGAATAGTTTTTATTTAATCTCTTTTTTTCCTGAGTTTAGTGTAAGCTTTCTGCTCTTATGAAAGCACCTAGAGACAACTCTGGTTGCACTCCAGTAATGTTTGCAAGGCAAGAATGTAGAGATTGTTCTGTTCTCTGATGATGTGTGTCTTTCCATGCCAGTCGTTGTGTAGCAAACCTGCGTCCTCTTATAGACTCTGGAACTATGGGAACAAAAGGACACACGGAAGTTATTGTGCCCCATCTGACAGAGTCCTACAATAGTCATGTAAGTCTGTCGAGACCATTGCTCACCTTCTGTAGCTCGTCCCATGATGCCCTCTGATTCTTTGAACATTTTCATGTGTCTTGCTAAAATAAGTTGCCTATTTGAGCTGCTGAAGAGCAGTACTGCTAGGAAATAAGTACTTCCTTCGTTTCTGAAGAAAAACTCGGGGGAAATAAAATTTGAGCAATTCTTTACAAGCATACATAACAGTTCTGTTTGAATGGGAAAGGGGAAAATGAACCTTCAGGCATTATTGCTGATAGACACTACCTGCGGTATCCCTCTGTTTTAAGTTCTTGTGGAGAAATTAACTGGTTGAGAGCACCATGAAATCCTGCCACAGAGACAGGATTTTGAGCATCCTAGTTGTCTTGTTACGGTCCATAAAGAAGTCTTTCTGGCCTTGAGTGACAGGACATGTTTCATGTTGAAAGGGTACATGAATACCAGCTGCACATCTTGGCAAAGCTGGCTGGCAATTTCACCTGTTGTTTATGTTTCACAGTTCAGTTTTGCTTTCCAGTGTTGAGTTTAGACTATTCCTCATAAAGAAGAATTGACAATGCTAGCTAGCGTTCATGAAACATATTTCTAAGCATAAAAAGCCACTTTATATTTTATAAGAACATAGTTTTTTACTTATGTAGTGTACAAGTTCTAGGTGCTGTTATTAGCAATTAACCTGGCTAAGCCTGCATTGACATGCAACCCTCCTTAATTACAGCGGGATCCACCAGAGGAAGAAATACCTTTTTGCACCTTGAAGTCTTTCCCAGCTGCTATTGAGCATACGATACAGTGGGCAAGAGATAAGGTAATGGATTAACCTTTCTGGCATTCAGCACAACTCCATGTGAGTTTGGAAAGATGGGCATCTAATATACTTCTTGCATAATGCCACATTTGTTCTTTTTATTTTACAGTTTGAAAGTTCATTTTCTCACAAGCCTTCATTGTTTAACAAGTTCTGGCAAACCTATCCATCAGCAGAAGAAGTTTTACAGGTAAGGGAATGTTGCCAGGGTAAAATAGAGGGTTTAAACTACTGCTTTATGGATTTTGTTCCTATTTAAGGCCAGTGAGATTAGGATTAGTTTCTGACTATTTTCAGAAAACCTGAAGACTTACTTGGCCAAGTCATTAGTTGATCATATGAACAGTATTTCTGGTGTGTCTCATAATAAAAGCTTCTGCAGCTCATGAGCTCTGTACATGATGTAGAAATACCAGAAAGACTGAGACACTGCTAGTGTGTGATTAGTGTATGTCACATTAATGTGTAACTAGCTGGAGAAAATGAAAGTAAGACTGAGTTTGAAATGAGTTCAAATAGTAATAAATTAGATTGAAATTGTTTACTATCTTTTTTCTTGTGAGTCTGTAGTTGCCTGTAGTCCTAAGGGCTGGTGGAAGTAAATGTGGGAAAAACCCCAGTGGAGAGGAGCACATAAAGGATAATATTTCACAAAGTGAACCTCTGTTTCCTCTTGCCTATGGATTACTATAAACATATTTACTGTTTGACTGGATTAGAAGGAATCTTGTCTGTTTTAACATTTTCATGTTTCTTTGTCTAGAGAATAAAATCAGGAGAGAGCTTGGAAGGCTGTTTTCATGTTATTAAAACTCTCAGTAGAAGACCCCGAAGTTGGACTCAATGTGTAGAACTAGCAAGAGTAAAATTTGAAAAGTATTTTAGCCATAAGGTAAGTAAGACCCATAAAGGAGATAGCACTAGACTGATGAGGATTTTAGAAAACTTGGTGGCCCTAATAACAAGGTGTCCAAGTCTTAGCACTCACTTCCATCTCTTCATAAATAACAAACTATATTTGAAACCTGAAAATGCTGCATCCCTTTCTACTGTAGCACTTCTAGGTCTGGTTTATTAACTCACTCTGAGTACTCTGTTCAGTAGTCTCCATGCAGTTTTCTTGTTATTTTTCCAGTGTTTTCCAAAGTATCAGGATTATCACATGTCTTTTATTAGGCAGTGAGTTTTTGTTTCCCGCACTAAAGTCCTGTTACTGAACTCACCTTTGTACCCTGATTTTCTCAAAGATTTTTCTGAAATAAGAGCCAGTCATTCTGACAGTCTGGTCGACAGTGTTGCTTAAAGTATGTGTGTAATTTTGTAGGAAAGATAGGATTGGGATATTGTGGATTAATAAGCATTCCTGTGTCTACAGAATCCCTGGAGGTAGTGTAGTCACATTGAGAAAATATTGCATTCCAAGTTGGGAATCCATATTCAAGAATCCTAAAGTGACAATAAGGGGGGGAAGAACACTTTGCTTCTTGGATTAAATGCCTTGCTTGAGCTTTGTATAGATGAGGTGACATTGTCATCTCTGTTCTGTGAATGAAATGGGCAAGCACTCTGTCTGGTAGTACTTGTCTTTAAGCTGTCCAACTTGACAAAGGTGTTCCACGATTTTCTTAACTCTTTAAATTACTTCAGCTAGACAGGCTTGATTTAGTATGGTCATGTCAATCTATGTGACAAATTACTAAAGCTGCTCTGGCTTTTCCTCTAGGCTCTTCAGCTCCTTCATTCATTTCCCCTTGATACACGATTAAAAGATGGAAGTAAGTACAAATGCCCCTTATGCCTGTTGAAAATTCATGGCATACATATGTCATGTTGTTGCTGCTCCTGGTTCCTTAGGACTTCATCTTAAGTCTGTTTTCCTACCAGGTTTGTTTTGGCAATCACCAAAGAGGCCTCCTTTCCCAGTGAAGTTTGAATTTAATGATCCTTTGTAAGTATGGTACTGTCCCAGATGCATTGTATAGCATCCTATAAAACTCGCAGCAGGAAGTGCAAGACAGTGGCTTTATAGCCCTGGAAGTTGGACTGGAATCGATAGGTGTTAGTGCACAGTCGTATCCTGTGGCAGATTTGGTGAGCTGTCAAATACTTTCACTGCAGATAGTTTAACTTCCCCTGACATGGGATTGGAGGGTGCTGTTCTGACTTCATCTCATGTGAAATGGCTTAGTGTTGGAACCCTGGAGGCTGAAAATTTCAGGTTTTCTGAGCTGGGAGGTACTGACCCTCAGGCAAGCACCACATTTGACTTGAGGCCTTGGAAAAGGCTCCCAAGATTGAGAGGTTGTGAGTGTGTAGTTTGGATAGTATTGTGTGATCTCACAGGGTGAAAAACTTCGATTTAAGATTTTAGTATATAGTAATATATGGGAGCCAAAATAAAGATTTTTGGGTGTGGGTCACTTGTCTTTTTGCACCTTATTCTTCCTCCTTCTTCACAGATTTAGGTAGTTTCCTGCGATTGGGTAGAAAAAGTCCACAGTGTGGACCAAGGGTGATGGGTCATTAGGTTAAAAGTACAAATAATATAGGTGTCATCTCGTTATTGGATAAGCAGTGCTTAAAAGACCTTAGTGAGAGTTACAGGGTAGACATTTTTCTAGCTTGCTAGTTAGAGCTCACACCTTGTGAGTCGAGAAATAGATGAGACAATACACAACCAACCAAGAACTCAAAGACTACTTTTCTCGTGTGTCTTTTCATCCTGACCTTGGAGAAGAACGCGGAAACCAGAACTCCCACAGCTTAGAACAATCCATTTCATGTCTTATGTGGCTGCAGAATTACTGAGTTCTTGCTGTGACACCTTCCTGCCCCCACTGTCCATGTCATAAAATGCAGGATGTGCCAAATGACCTAGCGAAGGGACTACTTTTCTTGTTCATCACAATTTGGGTCTGATCTGTGTGGCTGGGGTATTACAGATAATTTTAAAAATCGATGTGGTTGATGGATTAAAAAGCTTTTATCTGCTCTATATCTACAATTGCTTTGAGAAACTGGGTCACCATTTTCAGTTTGAGTGAAAACTGACATCATAGTAAATATCAAAGTAATTCTGAGATTAAGCTTTTTATCATATTGATGTCATGTGAGCGTTTGTAATTGTTTGCTTGACTGCAAAGTTGAAGGAGATGTGGTTTTCATTAAATAACTCCCCACTCATCAAAATTTGCTTAGTTTTGGGGATAACTTCTGAGTCACTCAAAATGTGCTATTTTGTACTGTGTACACTGAAGGATGGAAATGCTGTTTCTCAGTATGTTCATTCAAGATCTTTGGGCAACTAAAGTAGAAAAAAACAACCAACCAAAAATAATACTTTTTTCTTTAGGCACTATGGCTTCATCGTGAGCACAGCAAAACTCTTTGCAACAGTGTACTGTGTTCCTTTCACAGAAAAGGTAATCCAGACTGTAACAGTGTTCCCCTAACTTAACTTGGTGTTCTGCTTTGGCCTGATGTCCAGCTGCCAATTCTTTTCAAGAGCTGATTAAAGTGATTCTTACAGTAATCTATCCTTCAGCACTGGCTGTTTGGCAGCTGCTTACACTTATTTTCTTTGTTTAAATCCTTAACCTGGAGACTAATTGAGCAGTGTATTGGATGTTTTCAGTAAGCACTGAACTTGGGAATTATTATTTTGATGTAATATAACTACTGAACTGAAAGAAAATATTTTTAAGGCTTTTTTAAAAATTAAGTGTCTTAGGTATGCTATGGGAGTTTTATTTTTTACTGCTTACAGCCTCAGCATTGCTTATGCTTTGCTTTTTCTTGTTTGTTTTCTCATTGGACATTCCTGTAAGTCAGGTTTGCACTTCTGTTCGGTTTTCAAGTGCTAGGCACTTCACACTGCTCTGGTTTGCTGTGGCAAATGAATTGTCACTTGGTGTTTTAATGATGATGTTTGGATGAAACATCACTGAATGTCTGTGAGACTTTTTGGGTCTAGTATTCTTTGAAATCCTATTGTATTCACAATCTTTTTGTGGAGATCTTTTTGAGCTGATGTGAATTAAAATTGTTTTTCTTCAAAACTATAACAGGATTTGTCAGAGGAAACCATTTTGGGGATTATTTCATCTGTGAAGGTACCAGAATTTAGACCTTCAAACAAAGTAAGTGTGATATTTAATTTAAAGAAACAAAAATTCCACAAGAAGTGTCCCACATCTTCAACTACTGCATTGATGCTAATGAGAAATTAAGACAAATCATAATGTGTTTTGGGGAGATAAGAGTGTGTTAAGGTTAGAGGGAACTTCTGAAGACCACCTAGTTCAATCCTTTTGCTTAAGCAGGGGCAGCTAGAGCAGTTCATCAAGAACTGTGTCCCATGGGGTTATGAAAATCTCTGAGAACAGAGACTCCACAGCCTCTCTCTGCTACCTGTGCCAGTGTTCAACCATCCTGACAGTTTTGTCTAGGATGTTTTTGTTAGTTTCTTTTTCTTTGAAGTATTTTTGTATGTTTCTGAGGGAATTTTATGTATTTCAGTTTGTGCCCTTATGCTGTCACTGGGCACAGTGAAAAGAGTTTAGCTGTGCTCTCTGTGCTCCCCCCCACGAGATAGTTGTACGCATTGATCAGATCCCACTGATCCTTGTCTTCTGCACTCTGAACCATCACAGCTCTCTCAGCTTCTCCTCGTATGAGAGATGCTCCTGTCCTTTAATGTTCTTAGAACCTCTTGGCTGGACTTGATCCAGTAAATCCATGTCTCTCTTGTGCTGGGGAGGAAAGCTTGTAATGAAATTTTGCACACTTGACACGCGCTGTATGAAGTTCATGTTTTTTTTACTCAAGCACTGCACACACTTGCAGGTTGTACAGACTGATGAAACTGCAAGAAAACCAGATCATATTCCTGTCAGCAGCGAGGATGAAAGAAATGCTATTTTCCAGCTAGAGAAGTCTATATTATCCAATGAAGCTCTGGAAAGTGAGTAGTGCAAACCAGATTCATAGTTTAGTAATATCCTCCATTTCGATTTGCCATTAGTGACATTTATGTCTTTGGATGAAGCAGTTCTGGACTTCTGCAAGAAGTAGAGCTGATACCTAAAGTTTTCTGAAGTGCCATGCAGATACTTGTCCTGTTGCTTGACATTACCCTGTGGTTCTGTATGTGAGATTCCTGGAAGTTTTAGGGCTTTCTGTTATGCTTGCTTGTAATGACAACACGGATGACAGCAAGCAGGCAGCAGCGGGGAATTGAACTCTTAAGGAGGGGAAGGGTGCTGGCTGGATCTCAGATGGATTGCAAGTGATTCAGGCGTGAGAAGGCTGGGAGTCACTACTTAGAACTCTCAATCTGAAATGCTCCTTAATTGTAAAGAATGTTAAGAGTCCTCCTCAGCATCTTCTAGATTTAAAATGAGGATGCTCACATCCCATTTTTGTGCCTGGCAACACGAAGAGGTCACTGGGCAACAACTATATGCAAGCTTTTTTAGCCTATGAATCCAGGAGAAAGATGAGCTTATCCCTAACTCCCTAACTATTCCATGGAGTGTCAACCCAAAACTGATTCCAATGCTACTGAGTCCATATTTTGAAATTTTTGCAGATAAACTAAGCTTTAAAAGAGAATTCTCACAGGATGGAGCTTTAGTGAGGTGGGGTGTATGGGAAACACCCTTAGTAGGAATGTTCAAAATCTATTCTTGGTGGTGCAAGGAGAGTAAACTTGAGCTCTGTTGATATTTATTTCATTATTCACTTTTAACAAGTGATGTTGAGAGGAGCATTTCCTAGGATAGGAAAACAAGTAAGGCACCAAGCTCCAGGATGTGAAATTTTTATTTATTAAGGTTCTAGTTCCTTTAAATTATGTTTAGGACATCTTCAGCTTTCTAATAATAATTTTTGCTTTTTTTTTTTTTTTGAGAGCAGCTGACTTGCAAATGAAGCCCATCTCCTTTGAGAAAGATGATGATAGTAATGGGCACATAGATTTCGTAACAGCAGCGTCAAACCTGCGAGCCAAGATGTACAACATCGAGCCGGCAGATCGGTTCAAAACAAAGCGCATTGCTGGAAAGATTATTCCTGCCATTGCAACAGCTACTGCTGCAGTATCAGGGCTGGTGAGATTGGTTTTTAAAATGCATATTTCTTTCTGTTACTGCTTCTTGCCTGAAACTGCTGTTTGTTGTCTGGGTATTGATTACTGCTACCCTGACAGAGGCTCATTTAAAGAAATAGATTTATTTCTTATGTACCAATAGCAAAGGTCATGCTTTGTTCTAGATGTTGTTGAGCAATACATGTAGTGCAGGTAGCTCAGTGTGAAGCTGCAGTGTCAGTTGAAGATTGAGCTCTGGTGGGAGCCTCAGGCAAAAGGTCGTGAACTGATGCTGACCCTTTGCACAGCAAAGGGCACGGGGACCCGTGGCCCAGCCAGGTGACCAGACACTCAGAGACACAACAGGAGCTGAGAACTGAGCTGGAAGACCCTGGACTGTTGAGCACACTGACTGTGAGGGTACAAAAGCCCAGGTGGTCCTTTGTTCAGGGCCCCTTCTCCAATGCACCAGCTTGGGCTGTTACTCTGTTGCTACACTATGATAAGATTACTTAAAGAAACCAGAAGTCTGAGACTCTGCTAAGGGAAACCCAGGGTCCAGCCAGCAAGGAAACCTTGTCTGCCTGTGAGAGTGCGATGAGTAGCGAAGCAGTGATTGAGAAGCCACCCACTGTGAAGGGCATTCAGTCCCGGCAGTGAAAGTCTTTGGTGGTGTGAGTGTGGCTGCTGGAGTGACTCCTGAATGGTCAAAAAGGGAAGTTTCCTTAACATGGTGAGACTTTGGTGCTTTTATTTTTGTTTTGCAGCACAGAAAGATGGGTTGGAATTCAGCATTTTGGTTTGTTTTTGGCCATTAATACTAACTTCCAACAGAATGCCGCTGCTGAGAGTGGAAAGGATCTATTCTGTAGTAGTTCACATTCATGCATCTCAACAGAACCTCATGCTTTGTGGGGATTGCATGAACCAAACAATTTTGGAAGAGTACTACATTAAGAACAGTTTTGAATGTTTTAAGTATTTCCCTTGGCTGCAACAGAATTTATTTCTGTGGCATAGTGGGTTGCATTTCCATGTTATTTACTGAGCCAATTGGACAAAGGCTGATCTCATTAACAACTTCCTTGGTAGTTGCTGGCCTCTTAACTACACAAGAGTTGATAACACTAAAACCTAATAAGTAAATTCTAATTTACTACAGGTTGCACTGGAACTCATCAAAGTTGTGGGTGGCTACCCAGCTGATGCATACAAGAACTGTTTTCTGAACCTAGCCATTCCCATAATGGTCTTTACAGAAACTGCTGAAGTAAGAAGAACGGAAATCAGGTAGGAAGGACAGTGTCAGAAGGGCAAGGACAATACTTGGAAACCTACTAATTGATGCTTAGAACTTGCTGAACCATTCCAACAAGTGTGAAGTTTGAATAGTTACTAAATCCAGATATCCACGTTAAGGCCTTATGTGCTCACATAGCAGAGCTATGATGGAACCACAGCTCATGGCCATACTCCAGTTAAGCATTCTAGATATTCAAGGGTATTTTTTTGTTGTTTAAACTTGGAGGTTGAGGAATTGCTTCATGCTTGCTATCAAACTCTGCTGTTCACTTACTGTGTACTTCTAGAGGTGTAAGTGACACTTGTAATACTGCCAAGGGTGTCCCATAATGCACTGCCCAAGAATTTCCTGTTTGGAAAATGCAGTCCATATTCATGTGCCCTAATATAAAAAATAGTGGGTTTAAAGTTAGTTTCGTTTTCAGTGGAAGCTGTTACTTGTGAGACTTGAAAAATCTAGAGAAGGTAGATGAGTGGCATTGTTCTTAGGAAACATCATGAACACACTTTTGCATCTTGTTCCATACAAGAGCTATTTTTCAGTAGGTCTGAAAACTCAGTAACTTCATTGTCAGATACCACATTTGCTTAGAGGTCTTACTGTGTCTTGTGCTTAACAAGGTCAGAGGGCTGGAGAAATGGCAGCAGAGAGGGAAGAGATTTTTGCTCAAGACGAAACAGCACATGGCCAAGAAGACATGGCAGTTCTTCAATACGCTTAAAGGGAGTGACTGAGTTCACATTCTAAAGTAACAACTTTTCACTTTTTACAACAGAAATGGGATATCATTTACCATCTGGGACAGGTGGACAATTTATGGGAAAGAGGATTTTACTCTTTTGGACTTCATAAATGCTGTCAGAGTAAGTTTTCTACTGTCCTGGCTTAATATAAGACAAGAGGAAAGGAGTTTCTTGTTTTGGGTTGTTGAATTGTGTTTTGTTTTTTATTTCTATCAAGTTACCATTCAAACCAGAATAATTTTAGTAATAATTAATGTCAATGGGAATGTCTCTAAGTAAAGGCATCCAAGCCTGTTTTCAAATTCCTTGTTAATTCAGTTGGCTCAAATGTATCTTAAAACTTTCTGTCAGTATCCATGCACTAGCAGGTTGTCTGGTTTGGATCCTATGGATTTGAATAATTAGCTGTAGTATTAGCAGCAGTAGTATCTGCTGGTTTGGGCAGCTGTTCTAGTCTTTTAACAAGTTTCAATTTGTGAATTCCAGGAGAAATATGGAATTGAACCAACTATGGTTGTACAAGGAGTCAAAATGCTCTATGTTCCTGTGATGCCAGGCCACATTAAAAGATTAAAGTTGACGTAAGTATAACTGGAAAATTGATCTAGGGATGCAAGTGCACATAAAAGTTATGTTCATTGCTTTTATCATAAGGATGTGTCTGACAGCAGTATTTTCTCTCAAAGTGTTTTCTAGCCATTAACACTTGGGAAAGAAAAAAGATATTGGAAAGAAAAATGATACAGTCTTACTTTTTGTAAAAAAAGAAAAAGAAGTGAATTAATTAACTTCTGTGATAAGGAAAGGAGACTTGCAAAATGCTGCTTTAACTGTTGAATACAAGCATGAGAAAGCTAAAGAAGTCTGACAGTAGTTTTTTGGGGAGAAAGAATGTACCATGGTTCAAGCAGAGCAAGACTACCAGAACCTTTTGAAACTGGCTTAAAACTAATGCTGATGTTTAGTAACTTTGCTCTGAAGGAATAATGTATTGCTTGTAGAGTAAGATTTCTAGAAGTCTGTTCAATTATAGTAATTGCTTGAGATTTTAAATCACTTTAGGGCTTTTAAAAATGATGACATTCACAAAGGCTTTGCAATGCTGCTTACAGACAGGAAATAGAGGTATTTCACCCTGGCAGTTGGCAGGATGTGAAGGCAGGGCACTGGGTTTTGACTGAAGGCCTTTGCAAAATAACAGCCAGATCGCATCCAGGTTTAGTTCTGCCTTACACCTGTGGATTGAACTACCTTAGCTCAAAATCAGTTCCTTACAGCTCCTGTGAAGTGTGTGCTAGTCAGTGCTCACAGGCTTTGCTGAAGCAAGTGGATGCGCTGATCAGTGCTGTTTTGAAGGCCTGCCAGTAGGTATCAGGCAAAGAAGTGTGAGTAAGCTACTTCAGACTCCCGGGTAGAGAAAAGCTGCTAAGCTCTAGAGTGCTTGGCATAGTAAGATGAGAATTTACAGCCTGTCTTCAAAAACGTTGCTTATATGCTTTCTCTTACAGCTGTATAAATAGTATTGAATGAGTGAAGTGTATAAGGAAGTCAAAGTCACGGTATGAAGCTGCCTTCTTATGAATATCAGAAATTTTTACTACTCTGAAACTTTAATGGGCTGTGTCTGTCAGGAAAATGGAATACGATTTGTTGAAGCTCAGGTGGAGGAACAGCTTTTGTGTGCAATTTAGAGGTGGCTTAGTCTCTATTTTAATTTGGTCTGTAGTATGCTGGGCCAGTACATATTGCTGGCAGTGAATTCCTCCTAGTCTGGCCCCGAATTCCCACTGCCAATCCTTGGTACATTTATGAACTGGTCTTCATTTCTTTATAGGATGCAAAAGCTTGTGAAACCATCAGCTGATAAGAAGTATGTGGATTTGACAGTATCGTTTGCTCCAGAGACTGATGGAGAGGAAGACTTGCCAGGGCCACCAGTGAGATACTACTTTGTTCAGGAAGACAATTGATGGTAGAGACACACAAGTCACTCATGGACCATTTGTTCTGGGAGTGTGCTAATTTTCAGCTATTAAAGATGGTACTATATATTTCTTTTTGGTGAAGCCTTAATTAAATGGTGAAAATCAGTGGCTTTGCACTGAAGACAAACTGGATTTGTTTCTTCTGCTCCTGTACTCTTCACGCCTGTTTGCTCAAAGGAGGATTGGTCACTCCATGAGATGGAATGTCCAGTACAGTCCTTACCTTAAAGGCAAGATTGGTATTGAGGAAAGCAAGAAGAATGTTGAACCTAAGAAATGGTCCCCATGTGCAAATTAGGCAATTTGCATTTGCTTAGGGAAGACTGCAAAAAATAGGAAAAGCACCATTTTATGATACTCGTGGTGTTCTAAGAACATCTCAAATTCATTTCATATGTTATTTCATTCTCAAACAAGAATTCCATTCTTGCCATCTACACGTGAGCTTTAATCCATCTGAAAGGCTTAAACTCCCACCTAAAAGCAAAGGAACTGCTTTCTTGTGTGGCCGGTTAGTGGTGCCGCGGTCAGCACAGCTATCTTGTGTCAGTCTCAGCATGGAAATGTAGGGAGGAGGTTTAAATTGTCAAAGCTCCCCTGAAGTCCAGAGAGCTGGAATTGTTGATTGTCTGCACTAAGACTGTTCTTTGTGGAATACTGCAGCATGGGGAAGGTGAAAACCTGTCGGAGAGCCGAATTAGCACTTTCAACAATAAAACTTGGTCTTCAACAAGGAGAAAATGTGGTCGAGCCTTCCTGCCCTCACCAAATTAAAATCACTGTAGCACTTGATGACGTTAAAGGGAGGAAAAGACAAATACCTCTGGATAGTCATAGCAAACTGTCACCTCAGCTGCTCCTTTTGGTACCGTTTCCCTATAGCAAATTGTTGTGCTGTACACCTGTCCTCAGAACAAGTCTGAACTGCATTGAACAGTGAGGTTTTTACCCTTATTGGTCAGTTACTGGGACATCTAATTATAAAATTTCTGCTTAATTGGAAATCATTATGGACTAGTTTTGCTGCTGTGGTGAGGCAGAGGTGTGTTACAGAAACATCATCATTTAACTCATTTAAACATTGGATACTTGAGGTAGTACTACTTTTTTTCTCCTCATCATAGTAGAGCAAGGCAAGGTTAGAATAAAAACTTTCAAACTGAAATACCTTCTCATGTGTTTCAACTTTAGAGATTGTTATGAAACATTATGTCCTGCAGCTGTTGCAAGAGCTATTAACAACTTAGCTGTTTATCTTCAATCAAAATTTATTAAGCTTTAGGGATGTCTTCACATTTAATTTAATGATGTCACTAATTAGGGCTAAGGATCACTTAAAGGTTTAAGTCAAGTTGAAAAACACTGTCGCCTCTCACAGCTGGAGGCTGGGAAACAAATGAAACTTGGAGTAAGTATACTCTGTTACATTAGTGTGGTGTTATCATGCTTGTGCTTTTGAAATAAGCAGCATTTAAAAACAGTAAAGTCTCAGAACTATTCTAGAATGCCATATGACTGTCCTCAGGGTTTAAAGTAAACTGTCAGATATAATACATGCAATGGCTTTTACTAATGACAACGTGTACGCCTTTGAGAGCTTGTAAAAAGTCCAGGTCAAGGCTGGCAGGGATCACAGCCAGAATTTATAGATATGGCTGTATCTTTATGCTGCTCTTATTGTGTGTGTCTGTTGGACGGATGGATGCTCTGTGGATGGGTTCTGCTCAGTTATAAAGTTGGTTATGGAAAAACTAAAAATGCACAATGGCTCTAGATATTTATTAGCACACCTTTAACATTTTTGGATATAAATTAATCTAGGTAAAATCTCACTAGTAACTTCAAGAGGACTTTCTGTAGAAGAACTTGTCATGTCAAGTGGCTCATTAAAACTGTTCTTCGTGCTTTAAACCTTTTTGAATTGCTGATATGGAGATTGAAGGTGTTTATATGGAAGATTTTGGAGTGCACTGGTTGAGTGTGAATTTGTGTTAGAGCCTGTTTCTCAATCTGTTCCTGCTTTTTATCAGAAGTCTCTGCAGGTGCTCAGCATGATCACACTAAAAAGATTCTGTCAAACTGGGCAAGTGAATTTTGGTGTGCTGATCTTCCAAATTTCCGATGTTTTCACAGTGCTACCAAGATAGAGGCTTGTAGCATTACATGGAATCTGAGAACTGCTTTTTCTGTTTTCATTTTTTTTGTTCATTGTGAATTAAACTTGTGTTTGTCTACTTGTGTTGACTGTTTGAAGCACAATTCCTGTGGAGTAGCTAAAGCTTGCTGTTTTCCTGCAACAATGAAGAACTGTCTTTCCACTAGAGCACTTTGAATAGCTTTTTTTCAAAATGTTATTCTTTGAGAGAGCAGTTGATTTACAGGAATGTTTTATATCAGTAATGAAGATCCTTCTCATTAAAATGCTTTCTTGAAGAGTTTGCTCATATGTGCAACAGCTTTCTCTGAATTTCTGTCACTCTTAATAGATGCAGTTAATTTGTGCATGCAAAGCATTAGGCAGTGCGATCAACTTTTCTCTGGTTAGTCAACATGTTTCTTTAATGTTAGGAGTAGTGAAGATTCTGTGTGAGGGTCTCAGTACTGTTAACAAGATTACTTTGTTAGATCAGCTGGATTTAAGCTTTTATTATCTGTACCATAAGTAAAACGTAGATGTTTCCATATTATTTTCCCACCCTTTTCCTGTGTACAGTGAAATATGTGACTTCTTATTAAAAAGACAAAGCTATTCAAGAATAGTGGTAGGAGACGATCGTGAGGCAGATGATGGATCTTTGGACTGTCCGTTATATATAGGAAGAACAACTCTGGCACAGTTTGGGCTATCACCTCTTCATGGCTTCTCACATCCTGAAATAATACAGGTCTGAGCTAGGCAGAGAGTTCATACACCTGTCAGACTTGTCATCAAATATAAGTAAAGATTTTAGATAAGTTCATGATCTTCATGTTCATAATTTTTCCTTGTGTCTTTGAAACAATGTGGATGTAGGCCAGTTGTTTTAAGAAAGGAACTGAATTTCAGCCAAAAGCTGAAATTAACTTGAAAGTTTATCAATCCCTGTGCAATTACAGAAAGCAAATGTGCATCACAGTGCAACAATCTAAACGTTTGTCCAAAGGTTGATACATTTGACCAGAGACCTTTTGAATATTTATTTTAGTAAAGGTATATTGTGTGTGGTTGATGAAGTAGCTGGTGCAGATGCTTATCCATGGTCCACAAAGCCTAGTGAGGCTCGAGCTTAAAGGCGCCGTAAGTTCCAGCATTGCTAACAGCAGGACTGTGTTGCTGAAGTGTATCCTTCTGTATGGCACAGGTGAGAGACGAGGAAGCTTAGTTAAGTTACCACTTCTCCCAGCAGTATACAAGTTTCAATTTCATAGGGGAAAAGCTGCAATTCTGATTCCGTGCATACTGAGCAGCACCCTTTTCACAAAGTGATCTATTTTTATGGAAAGATAGTGCTGACTTCTGACGTTATGATGTACTTTTCAAATATAATGGGCCTTCCCTTTAGTGGCCAGAAAGAATAGGAATAACGAGACCTGGTGTTCCGGTCACAAGCGTGTGATGAAAAGCATCACTTAAAACTTTATTTTTGGGCAGATTTGTCGGCACTCTAAGGTACTGCGGCCTTAAGTTCTCGAGCAGTTGTTTTTTGCTCGTTGTTGAGTTCTTCAGTAGAATTTTAAAGACAAAATTGCAACGCCCCGTGGTGACAAGGGATGTTTTGTAGCGTTCGGAAACCCGAGGATTTGAACTGGCGTTTCCCACGGGAGAAATGAAAGAGCGGGAAGCGTTCCCCGCCCATCTCCTCACAGAAAGGCGGGCGGGGCGCGGGGGCAGCCGCTGCTTCTGCGCAGGCGCGATAGACGCGCGTGCCTAAATCAGCTGCCCTGCCTGGCGCGCGGCGGCCGCCGACCAATGGGACGGGGCCCGGGGGGCGTGGCCGGGTCCTGCCGCCTGCCGGCCGTGCGCGCGCGCCCGCCCGCCCGCCGGGAAAGGCGCGCGGGGTTTGAAGGGGGCGCGGGGCGGGGGGCGCGCGCCCGCCCCGATCCGGGATGGCGGAGGCCTTGGTGAGAGAGCGCGGGAGCNGATGGATCTTTGGACTGTCTGTTATATATAGGAAGAACAACTCTGGCACAGTTTGGGCTATCACCTCTTCATGGCTTCTCACATCCTGAAATAATACAGGTCTGAGCTAGGCAGAGAGTTCATACACCTGTCAGACTTGTCATCAAATATAAGTAAAGATTTTAGATAAGTTCATGATCTTCATGTTCATAATTTTTCCTTGTGTCTTTGAAACAATGTGGATGTAGGCCAGTTGTTTTAAGAAAGGAACTGAATTTCAGCCAAAAGCTGAAATTAACTTGAAAGTTTATCAATCCCTGTGCAATTACAGAAAGCAAATGTGCATCACAGTGCAACAATCTAAACGTTTGTCCAAAGGTTGATACATTTGACCAGAGACCTTTTGAATATTTATTTTAGTAAAGGTATATTGTGTGTGGTCGATGAAGTAGCTGGTGCAGATGCTTATCCATGGTCCACAAAGCCTATTGAGGCTCGAGCTTAAAGGTGCCGTAAGTTCCAGCATTGCTAACAGCAGGACTGTGTTGCTGAAGTGTATCCTTCTGTATGGCACAGGTGAGAGACGAGGAAGCTTAGTTAAGTTACCACTTCTCCCAGCAGTATACAAGTTTCAATTTCATAGGGGAAAAGCTGCAATTCTGATTCCGTGCATACTGAGCAGCACCCTTTTCACAAAGTGATCTATTTTTATGGAAAGATAGTGCTGACCTCTGACGTTATGATGTACTTTTCAAATATAATGGGCCTTCCCTTTAGTGGCCAGAAAGAATAGGAATAACGAGACCTGGTGTTCCGGTCACAAGCGTGTGATGAAAAGCATCACTTAAAACTTTATTTTTGGGCAGATTTGTCGGCACTCTAAGGTACTGCGGCCTTAAGTTCTCGAGCAGTTGTTTTTTGCTCGTTGTTGAGTTCTTCAGTAGAATTTTAAAGACAAAATTGCAACGCCCCGTGGTGACAAGGGATGTTTTGTAGCGTTCGGAAACCCGAGGATTTGAACTGGCGTTTCCCACGGGAGAAATGAAAGAACGGGAAGCGTTCCCCGCCCATCTCCTCACAGAAAGGCGGGCGGGGCGCGGGGGCAGCCGCTGCTTCTGCGCAGGCGCGATAGACGCGCGTGCCTAAATCAGCTGCCCTGCCTGGGGCGCGGGGGCAGCCGCTGCTTCTGCGCAGGCGCGATAGACGCGCGTGCCTAAATCAGCTGCCCTGCCTGGGGCGCGGGGGCAGCCGCTGCTTCTGCGCAGGCGCGATAGACGCGCGTGCCTAAATCTCTGTGTCTGTCTGCGTGTGTGCGTCTGTCTGTGTCTGTCTGGTTTGTTGTGGGCGGCGGCTGGGCCCGTCCGTAGCGCAAGGCGCGGCCCTCCGCGCGCTCCTGAGGGGAGGGACTGGGCTGGTCTTCCAGTTCCCCCTGAGGAAGGCGAGGCTGGAATTAGGGTTCCGCGCTCACTCCGGGTCCGGGCTGTTGGCACAGACATTTGTGCTCTGAGGGCTGGTCTGGCAGGAGCCCCGTTCCCCTCAACGCACAAGTGTCTGTGCCAGACCCTGTTCCCTCAGGCTGCCTCTGGAGAGCNGCCTAAATCAGCTGCCCTGCCTGGCGCGCGGCGGCCGCCGACCAATGGGACGGGGCCCGGGGGGCGTGGCCGGGTCCTGCCGCCTGCCGGCCGTGCGCGCGCGCCCGCCCGCCCGCCGGGAAAGGCGCGCGGGGTTTGAAGGCGGCGCGGGGCGGGGGGCGCGCGCCCGCCCCGATCCGGGATGGCGGAGGCCTTGGTGAGAGAGCGCGGGAGCGGCCGGTCTGTGTGTCTCTGTGTCTGTCTGCGTGTGTGCGTCTCTCTGTGTCTGTCTGGTTTGTTGTGGGCGGCGGCTGGGCCCGTCCGTCGCGCAAGGCGCGGCCCTCCGCGCGCTCCTGAGGGGAGGGACTGGGCTGGTCTTCCAGTTCCCCCTGAGGAAGGCGAGGCTGGAATTAGGGTTCCGCGCTCAGTCCGGGTCCGGGCTGTTGGCACAGACATCTGTGCTCTGAGGGCTGGTCTGGCGGGAGCCCCGTTCCCCTCAACGCACAAGTGTCTGTGCCAGACCCTGTTCCCTCAGGCTGCCTCTGGAGAGCCGACTTCCACGGGCGGGTGAGCACAACAAGAGCAGGACACTTGTGCAGGCACGTTAGAATCGTGCTTAAGTTTTAAAATTCTTCATGTAGCGCGACTCGAAGACAATAATAAATGAACTGTTAAAGGCTCCTGTCCGTGACAGGAATTTTTAATTTCTTAATTGCGCAAGGTCACTTGCCTGTGCATTATGCTGCACTCTGCTCTGAGGGGAAGGAAGCTTAAGCTCGAGTGCCGGATTGACTGCGGAGTGTGGTTCTGCATAGTTTCTGAAGTGGTGGCTTTTGGTCAGTTGTTTTCCCATGTCACCTGTAGCTTCCTTCTGCCGCATTAAACCGATGTTGAAAATTTGCAGTGAAATCAATCCATATGGAGTTTGGTTATTTTTGATAGCAGAACTAATATCCAAAGGGGAATCACAAAGAAATGCAAAGTACTATCACTATGGCAAACTTCAGAAAAACGTGCTGAATTCTCTTGTGTTAGGATTAGATAATCTCCACACTGCATATACTCTTTAAATTTATGCAAATCAGGAAGAGGTTATAGTTGTTTTTCAGTTAAACATTTAGATTTTTGTGAGATGTTTTCCTGTCACATTTGTGAAGAGCTGCACTCTGCTTTGCTGTTGAATTTTTCTTGCCTTCCCATTTTATCCTCTACAACCATTGCTGGTTCCCAGGTCGGCAGCTTTATTTGATTATACAGAGAATGTGCTGCTGCTTGAATTAATACTGCTCTAGTTGTGGAAAATGACTGGAGTTGTTTGAATGACTTTGGTTATACTCGGGTTTCAAGTGTATGAAGAGGCACTGTGGCATTCAAAGAAAAACAATGCTGCGATAACTCTCACTCTCCCACTACTTTAAGATGTCTCAAGAATCCTCAAGATCTTGTCTTTCTGTCAAGTGTCATCATACTTAATAAAAATTTATTCTTATTTCTTCACAGAATCATTTAAAAAAAGACTACAGAGCAAGATTCTGCCATGGAGGAGGGTAATTAGTGTTTAAACACCTAGTCTTAGATTCTGGAAAACTTACCTTGATTTTTTTTGAGAGCTAAGTGTCAAAACTATGTGATATACCTCATTAAATCGATCATATGATGTTTCCCAAGTTTCTTGTATTTCTTAGTGGTAAGCAGAGCAAGCTCCGTGGGGGGACAAGGCTTCAAGGTTTTCCTTTGCTGAGGCAGCAGATTGTGATGTAGCTGTACCTAAGGTACCCTTAACTGGACTGCCTGAATAGGGAAACAGTAATCTGTGCAAACACATTACCTTTCAAGGAGAAGAGAAATGAAGTCCATGCAGAGTTCCAGCCTATTTGGACCTTGCTGGTAAATGTTAGAGATGAGTTGTAGCACTTGCAGTGCTGTGACATTCTTTACATGCACGTTAGGAGTCTGTGAAAGTTTTGTTACTGAAATCAATTTTTGGACGTGAGTTTCGTGAGCTTGCCAAATCTACCCAATTAGTTGTTTTTAAAGGTATATAATGATCATTATGGGAGTAGTACTCCATGGCTTTTCTAGTGTCATTTTGGTTTTGATCAACACTGTCTGGCTGGTGCATCACTCACTTCTTCCTTTTTCGTTTGTGCTGGTTTGAAATAATAATGCAACCAGCTGAGCTGTTCACTTGTTTATGGATTGGATACCTCAAGCCAGTCCTTGCTGCTGAAACATTGATATAAGCACAGAAATAGCTTGTTTTACAGGGTGAGTCCCTGTATGGAGGGGTAGATGTGCAGCAGCACATTTCATTTCTAGGTCTGCTGCAACTGCATCACTAAAGGCAACATAGCTCGAGGTCTGATTTATAAAAAAAATTATTGATTTCAAGTGAGACTCTAGTCAGCCTAAAGGTCATTTACCTCAGGGCTGTTGTGGTAGTTGCATGTTTTCTTCTATGTACAGAGAATTACTCATTCTTTATAATCTGTGGCAGTGAGGGTTTTTTCCCTGGAATTCTTACTTAGACAAATTTCTTTGCAATTATCTATGCGTGGAAGTAGTAGGTAAAAATAGATTAAAATTGGAACTAGGGGAAATAATAACCTAAAATATTAAGTAGTAAAACTTTCCTACTTTTTAATATTTGAGATAAGAGCATTTGGCATTTTTGACTGAAAATATTTTTCCCTCTTCTTTCTAGAAATAAGATTGATCTACAGCCAGGTCAAAATGTACTGAAACTCATACAGGATTGTTTTGAAAGTAAGCTCTTATTTGGTGTTTTGCTTGATTTGCTGATAAAAGGAAAAACGTATTCTCTTCCTTATGTTATATTTAGTAGTAAGTAGACAGAAATAAAAAATAGGGATAAAATGGATAAAAATAGTATTCCTCAGGGTTTTTAAGAACAGCTCCTTCTCAGCTTTTTAAAACTATCTTAGCTGTCTTATAATCTTTCTCAAGCAGCTGATTCCTTTCTTGTTTGGATTTACATGACCTTAATAAGCCTTAGAACTTGTTAAAATAAATGAAACCTGGACAATTCCAAGATTCCCATATTCACTGTTTTTTTCTTCACAGGTTGCAGCAGTGATCTTACAATAAACTCTCCAAATTGCTCAGCCTTTATTTTGAAAAATGAGAAGAGGATTTCAAAGCAGAGACAAAGGATAAGTTCTGTCAGTGTCATAGGGTGGCACGGTACAGGTTCATGTGGGTACAAGTTCAATTCTGTAGCATTTAGTTCTATATGAGCACCTGTAAAAGTATATGGGCTGTAATTTATATTAGGCTATAATAGTTGTTGAAAATGTGGGGTTTTTTCTTAGTTTGGTGTGCTCTAATAGTGAATATTCTATAAGTAGAATTATTAAATAGCTTTTTTCCTTGGGTTTTTTTATGAAAGCGTCTTCAGTGTTTTGTCCAGGATAGTTAAATGTCTCAGGCTGAACCATGCTGCCTTATTTCTGGTGGTGGGTATGGCTGTCTTGGACTCCACTGGAGTTGGTCACTTTGCTAGATATATGGACACAGTTCTTAGCTATCAGATGGACAGTTAAATTTAAAGGTGATTCATGTAGAAGAGCAGCTGGTTAACTCCTGATAGTTATCTGTACAATAACTTCATGTGTCTGTAACTTTGTTGATGAATGGAAACAAGTTGAAGGCCTTGTTAATGTGCTGCCTGAGAGGATGATACCAATAATTTAGACTCTATATTTAGTTTTAATATTTTGATTTTACTTTTTTCTTTTAAGTAGGATATTCTATTAATGGCAGGTTTAGAACAGGCAACTCTTATTATGGTGTTTGTTTAATTTAGTCTGATGTTAGAATATAATCTCAAATCAGTTCTTGCTAAACCTCAGCCTGTCTTAGTAAAGAGTAATTAAATAGTTCAAATGAATTCATTCTGATGACAATAATAAGTAGTTTACCTTAAGATGAGCCAGATGTCTGGTTAAAGCTGCATATAGATTTTTACTGTACACACTGTTTTACGTGTTGTTTGAAATTTACAGTTACTTTTAGAAAGTTTTACGTAATAGAAAGTGTTTAGGTAAAATAGAACTGATTTGAATGAGGATGAATTAAGAGAAGGAGATTATATCATGTTGTGTGGAAATATATATTTCTGTTAAAATACTATTGCTTTATCAAATATTTTACTTTGTCTCATTATATATTACCAACTGTGACAGCCCAAGGCAGGGTCAGCCAACTCTGTGAAAAGAGCCCGTAAGTCTGCAGAACCCTCACCTGCATCACCACTAAAACCAATCAGCAGCAGAGGTTGGTCACACTGTTACTGAATTAAGGTTTTTAAAGTAACTGTTTCTTGGGATTTTGTAAGGTTTTAAGTAAAAGAATTAAACCTGTTCTATATATATAGCAGGACAATCATGTGAATCACACCTGAAGCCTGCAACACACAATTACGTAGCTGCTTCTAAAAAAACAGAGTCTCCTGTGTCTAAAAGTGAAAAAAAAAATACATTGAAAGATGTTGAAGCACTGTGCCAGCGTCCGGCTGTGCCTTTGGACTCTGAGAATAATCGTGGGTCTGTTGCATCCCCTTTTCCTGTGGAGGAAGCCAAAAGTTCTCCTGTAGTTAAGTAAGTAGAGCTGAACATGGTTGTGCTGTCATATTCCATGTGTGCCCCCCACCTCAGGGTAAATTGAATTTGGATTGTGAACTCATAAAAAATAATTCCAGACTTTTTAGAAAGTTTCTATATCTGGGTTTAGAAAGGGCAGGATTATTTTTTATTTAATATTCTGGTGATAAGTGCAGTACCCACGTGAAGGAAGCCTGTCAAAATAGGTTTAAACTCTTTTTTTCCAGGAAAGTGCACCAAAGTATCAGGTTCCCGGATCATTTAGACTTCTTCAGTGACTCCTATTGACAGTGTTGTCTTTAAAAGTTAACAAGAATTTGTTAAAGCAGAAAGGAGCAGTCATTTTTCCTCTCTCTCTGAATATGCAAATGCTTTATACAAAGTAAAATAGCTTCAGTTGTGATTATTATCTCCTTGTTGGAAGATTTGAAGCTATCAGTGTCCTGGCCTCAGTTCTGCTTTCCTAGAGGACTGAATCTCTGGGGTAGATCATAAAGATGGACTGACACTGATCCTATTGACTCCCATTGATAGAATGAGGTTGGAAAGACAGTGCACCTACAGTGGAGGAAAGCTGACAATTTCTCACACACATTCTCCTAAAATTAGGAATTTGCTGAGCTGTCTTTACTTTGATCAAGAGTCACATGCTGACTCGGTGTTGCCTCTGGACACTTGCTACTATGTTGGAAAGTACTACTGCTAACCTGTGTTGCAGCAAGTTTCCAAAGGGAAGCTCATTCATAAGAAGTGAGCTGCTGTCAGCAGGAGCATCTCTTCATCCTCACAATACTTTATTGTGCACTCGGGATTTATAGCAACATGTTTGCGGGCTGTTTCTGATTCATAGATTACGTTTTGATAACTGGAATACGCCAGCTGCAACAAAGAGCCGTGGAGAAGTTGAAAATTTGGAAGGACCTCAGCCTGAGAGAGATGAGCAGGTTGTTCCTCTGCAAGGAACAGAACTTGTTCCTGCTTCATCTGCCCGGACAGAGAAGTCTTTCTCTTCAGCTGTCTTAGCAGCTGTAGCAACAAGAACACTTGGACAGAGGTTTGTTTGGAGGCTTAATACAGAACGTACAATGGATGAACTTTGTAATAATTCTTCTGAGGAATGTTCTAGATGTTGGGAGTGGCCACTAGATTTTGAAGACTGAAAGTCAATTTCCCCCCCACCCTGAATGATATGAATGTTTTTTTTCCCTCCATTCTTTAGATATTCAACCTCAATATCACCACCATCACCTTATCCTGTGAAACATCAAGATATAGAAATAGAAAATGAATGTGAATTTTTAATTGATGAATCAGGTGGTGCCTCTTCTACTTCTTGGATTTCGATACCCACTAAGAAAAAAAAATTAAAAAACAATGGCTCTGCAACTCTCATTTCTAAACCTCAGCTCTCTGAAAAGGAGAAGACACAGAATAAGAAAGTCAAGAACAGAAGGGTACAGGTTAAAGCACTTGCTAAACAGAAACTGGATCATCTGGATGTTGGAGCTTTTGACTTCAAAGAAATGTCAGAGTCAGATCCAATCCGTAATAGTGAAGAAAATGTCCTTACATCTCAAAGCAGAAAGGGTACTCATATGGGTAAGTTGTTTAACAGCTCTTCAGACTTTTCCTTCCAGGTCATATTACTGGATTAGTTTCTGGTGTTTTACAAGGAAATTATTATAAAGTGGATGATAGATATCAATGGATTCCTTTTCAGTGTTTCAGTTGCACAGTTAGATTGGGGTGAGACAGAGAAGCAGTGAGACAGTGTCTTCACTTTTTTCACCACACCCCTTGCCTTTCCTGTTAGGACATTAAAAATTAAATTAGCAGTGTTGCCTTTTCTTATGAAGAGTCATAGAAGGTCGGTACCTGACAAGCTTTTGTTCCTCACTGCATAGAAAGGCAGTTATGTGCTTTGAGCAGAAAGGAGATTGAGTTTTAGGAATGATTTGTGAAGGGCTTTGTAGCATGAAACACTGAAAACTGGAAAGCAGACTGAGTGTAGCATTTCTTCCCCCCTTTTTTTTATTAGGAAATACTGGAAGTAAACCAAAAAGTTTTTTGTAGACTGTAGTTTAATGAAAGCCTTCTTTTAGCCAGTGGTGATAAAACTGGTTTTGTGAAAAAAAAAACCAACTTTTTCTAATTCTTCCCCATTTTGATTCTTTGGTTTGTTTTGGTTTTTTGTTTTGTTTTTTTTTTTTTTTTTGCATTCAGATGTCAACCTATATCTTCAGGTTTAATTGAGAAAGGGATTAATGTCCGAATATTTTGTGTATTGACAGGAAAGACTAAAAAGGATGCACTTAGACAAGACTCTCCAAACCAGAAAAAGAACCAGAACCTGGAACCAGCAGCTGAAGAACTGATGTCATGGTCTGGATTGGAAACAAAACCATCTGATGAAGAGCAGTGTAAAACAAGGATGCTGCCGAGTGAGGATTTGCCTGTGCCCTCATCTGGGCATCAGGAAGAGCAGCCTTTGTCACTAAAAAAGTCTCTCAAGTCTTCCAAGAATAGGCAGTTGGCTTCTAAAGGTTCTCAGCATTTAGTTAAGAAGAAGCAAACTTCTAAACAGAAACTTCCAAAAGTCAAAGTAGCTAAGAGACGGACAGTAAGTCCAAGGAAGAAGGTTAAGAATTCTGTCCAGAAAAGTAGAAATAAAAAGCTTCAGTTACAAAGAGAGGAGAGTTCTGACAGTGAACCTGGTGAAGAAGAGCTTGAAAGAGAGCCTATAGAATTGAACGAAGTGTGCACCACACCCTTGCATCAGAAATTAGAGACTCCCGTGATTCAGAAGTTGACTAAGTCTGGAAGACGTAGAAATGTATTGCACACATCAGAGTCATCTGATAGTGCAGATGACAGAACTCCTCTAAAAGCACTCCAGCATCCCATGGAGAGTGTGAAGAATCCTGAAAAGAATTAGTTGTCTGCCAAGTCTTCAGGGGAGGCGACTAAGTCTGGAAGGCGTAGATATGTATTGCACACATCAGAGTCATCTGATAGTGCAGATGACAGAACTCCTCTAAAAGCACTCCAGCATCCCATGGAGAGTGTGAAGAATCCTGAAAAGAAATGGTTGTCTGCCAAGTCTTCAGGGAAGAGACCCAAAAAGATTCCACGTAGAACCAATAAAGCTCTTTGCTCAAGCACTGAAGATGCTGCGTCTGAAACAGATTCTGACAGCTCTTCTGTACAAGACATGGCAAGGAAAGAACAGAAGTTATCAGATGTGAAAAGAAAAAGTAACAAAAGAAAGCATAACAGGCAGCATGGACCACAGTAAGCTTTTTGTGTGATTCCTTACAAATGTGGTATATAACTTGGTAGATAATTAAACACATCCTGACAACTTTTAAGCAGTGATGGCCCAGTTGAAGTATGTGATAGTTTGAGGCTGGTTGAATAGTTAATAGAGAACCAAGCAGTTTAATCAACATTCTTTTCTCAAAGCTGGGTGCTATATTTAGTGTCTCCTACATGAGGAAACTTACTCTAGTTAGAGTGTTCTTGTCAGATTTGCATAGAAGATCGAATTTAACACAACCCCACCACCCACGGAATAACTTCACTGTCAAGTTTATTCCTTTCTAAAAGTAAATTTAGAAAATATAGCATTTAATTCTTATGAGATAAAACCCAGATGGATTTCAGCAAAGGATATTAGAATGTAGCAGAACTCACAGATTGTGAGCCTGTAACTCTTACGCTATATTTATTTTTGTCAATCTGAAGACGAAGTTCAAGTGGTCTAAAACCTGGTTTATAATCATTGGTTTTTGCATTGCTTTTAATTTTTTTAATGTCTTTTTTGTAGTTTTGTTCAAGATGTAAAATTACTGACCTACAGGTTCCTTTCATTAAGTGTACTTAACACCAAATGTAGTAAGAATAACTTTTTCTTTTCTAGGGATTCCGTTATAGCTGGGAAGGTTGCGAGTTGTGAAAGGTAATTTCCTGAGTTGTCTGAAAAATGTTAATTTAATCCTAATTCTGCCCCTCTGAGACCCCCTGAGACTGGGCAGCTGGTACAGCTGCTGTGTTCTGTGCCCTACTGTTGAAACACCAAGTAGAACAGGATTGTGATTCTGCTTGAGGGCTTTAAATACTGTGCTAATACAGTTAATAAAGTAATACAGTTTTTCTCCCTGTAATGAATAAGGGGTCATAATAAGCTTCTTGCCTTTGGGGATTTCTTTCCTTGTAGTCTTGCTTCCACATTAATTAGTTTGTAATTTTGGAACAGAAAAACCAGTGCTCCTAGAAATAATGACAGCAGCACTAATAAAATTGATGTCAGGTAGGGTATAGAACTCTATCTACAATCCAAACTCTTTGTGCACGTACATAGGCATGTATCTTTCCCCTTTCATGAGATGGGCACTTAATAACAAAGCAAACAGGAGTGGCAGTCTGAATTTATTAAATTCTTATGCAGTCATTCTACTGAAAATGTTGGGGGCTTAATTCTAAGGGAACCTACTGCAGACTGACGTGGACAAATTTGTAGTGTAGGTTTGCTAACCTAGGTGATTGAAATGCATCTTTTGGAATTGAGGTGGATAACAGCTGAACTTTACTGGCTCAGTAAAAGCAGTGAAGCACAGTTCAGATGGGGGAAGAAGGACAGTTAAGGGTACTGATGCTAAGGCTGTAGGAGAAGTTCTGCTACAAGTGGCTTGATTGCTAGAGAATCTCTGTTGGAGTTACATGTGTAAATTGTTGCCATTTTATGGGGAAGATTTCATGACAGACTACATATTAAAAGCTATTTTACTGTCCTTTCTTTAGAGTATGTAAAACAACTCTTTAAAGCGTTTCTATAATTATGGTATATGGAAAATTGTTAGTAAGGTAATGCTACAGAGGCGAGGAGGTGGTCTGTTCTGGAATGGAGGAAAAAGAAAAAGTTTAGGAGACCTCTTTAGAGAGGAGGTGTGAACACTAATTGTCTGCCTGATGACTGAGTAGAGGAGTAATTCATGAACTTCTGACCTGTGATTTCTAAGGAGTAGTCATTTGCTTCAGTGTCTAATTCGTATAGACTTGTTTAAAAGCAAAATAAAATCCAGCCCACATGATCTGAAAAAAATTTAAATTCTCTATTCTTGGTAGTGCTGTAATGTTCCTTTGACATTTAACATGTTCAAGCAGGTGTATTTTTTTTCGTTTGCAGTGGGCCTGTTCTAGAAGATGGTGATAAATTTGCTTTCAGCACTAAGTCTCCTGAGCAGGACGATGCATCTTCAGGTAATGTTTAAACCCGGTATTTCCTTGCATTTTATATAAGCTTGTATAAGCTTCTTAAAAACTGTAACTGACAGTTCAGTAATTTCTATTGTATTCAGCTTGTCCAGAACAAGAAATGCAGATTTTATTGGCTGTGGTTACATTACTGTCCAAGTGTGTGGTACAGCGTGCCAGCTTTATGTTGTTAGATGTGGGAGAACACAGCCCTCCATGGTTTGGCATCTTGCCTACCAGGATAAAGTTACTCTTTCCAAAATGCTTTGAAGAAATTTTGCAGGCTCAGTTTGTACTAGTTTGATGTGTTGCCATGTGATAGTCCTGTATGCAGTCAGTACAGGCAAACCTGAGCCAAACTGCAGCATTGATAGAGTCACGACCTAAGAATACTTATTAAATACATCTGCCAAAGAATACTTTGGTTTGGTGGTTTTGGGAGAGGGTTGTTTGTTTGTTTGTTTTTTGTGTTAGTGGTGGGGTGGTTGTTTGCTTTGTTGTATTAGGGGTTTTTTGTTAGTTGTTTGGTTTGGTTTTGCGTTTGGGGGTTTTTGTGTGGGGAGGGTTATCATTATTTGTTTGATTTCAGTTTTAAATTTCACTACACAAGTTCCACATGTTGTTGTAATGAACATGAGCCCTGAAGATGGGAAGTCTTTTCGTTAGTGTTTCAGAGCCAGATGTGAATGTTATTAGTTCATGCAATGCTTTCTTCAGATACCTAGTTTTGTGTGTGTTCTGGTAAAAAATTTGTTCTAAAGTTGGGTTTGAGTGATATAAATTTGAATGACTTTGCCCTTTGATCAATAAAATTATATAGTTTATAATTTGTTAATGTTCACTTTATCAAGAGGGATAGGTCTGAGGAGTATTTACTTGAATATATAGTTTTCAAGTAATTTTTAAGTTTACTCTGTTTAAAACTAATGACAGATACTGTTTATCTACACTGGATTTCATATATGATTATAGCAAAAGGTGTTAGTGGAAGCACTATCCTTGGGATTTCTGTTTGTGTTACTTTTGATTGCTTCTAGTTGGCATATTGAATAAAAGTCGGGAATAATAAATGCCTTTGGTGGGGTTTTTGAATGTGTTTTCAGATAACTCTGAAGATGTGAATTGCAAATTAAGTCATCTGTTGTCAGACAAAATGGCAAGGCATAAAATAGGTAAGAATATTTTAAAATACCACAATGTAAGTGTGTAATTGCAAATGCATTTTCAGCTTGATGTAAACGTTGCTGAAAGAGACACAGGCAAACACCTAGAAATGGGTTTATCTGTTTGTATTTACAGATAGGGTTTGTTATTTCTTCAGGTGTATACTTCTCTTAATTTTAAAGTTATTTTTTAAAACTTCTAGTGTTTCTTTTTTTTATTGCTCTGTTCAACAATTATCTTTTTAACTGCCACACTTCTGCTTTTCATTATATTCTGTTAAGGAAACTTTCATGTTTGACCATCCAGGAGCCACTCTGGCAGTCACACTCCCACCACCACAGACTTTAAGTCCTGGAACTGAAACTGCTTTACAGTGGGTGGCTCCAGTGCCCTGAGAGGTGCCCCGTTTGATTCCCTACACAGCCAGACAAGGTTTCCTTACTGCCTTGACCCTGGGTTTCCCATAGCAGAGTCTCAGACCTCTGGTTCCTTTAAGTAGTTTTATGGTGTAGCAACAAAATAACAGCTTAAACTGGAACAAAGGACTGTCTTGGGCTTTTGTACCCTCACATTCTGTGTACTGGACAGTCAGGAGTCCCGTTGGCCCTTCCAGCTGAGTCCTTGGCTCCTGCTGTGTCCCTGAGTGTCTGGTCATCTGGCTGGGCCACAGGTCCCTGTGCCTGTTGTTGTGCAAAGGGTCAGCATCAGTTCATGACCTCTTGCCTGAGGCTCCCACCCAGAGCTCAATCTCTGGCTGGCACTGCAGCTGCACACCCAGCTATGTGCACTGAATATATTCCTAAAAAACTGAGTCAGGACAAACTCTTACTGTTCAGTGAGAACAGTAAGAGTTTGAATTGGTTTCATGCAGTAAAACTGAGGGTGAAAATAACCTGCCTTCTGTGGTCGTCTGAGTATGGATAGGATGGAAAAATGGGCATGCAGTCAGTTATAGTCCCATGCTTGTCTGTTTTACATTGTGGGTGTTTTTTATTGGCTTCATTATTATTTTATGCACAACACTTTAGTTGTCTACCTTCAAAAACTGTTTCAGCAACTGTTTTGTATTTACCATTTTTAAACTTCTAAATATTCTTGATTAATTTACTCTGAGATCTTCAGGGGCTTTTACTTTTTCTTACAAACACTAAAATATCATACTGTATTCATATGTGGCAGCTTACACAACTTGAAGTTGAGACTATGTGATTAGTACATCTGAAGATAAATATCTGAGAAATCTTGGAAATGTGTGTGGTTTCTTTTTGCAAAAGTGCTGCTCTTCTGGAAACAGGACTTCTGAATCTGGAAGAGAAGGATGTACTTGTACAGTCTCTGTTACCCTCCCCGTAACTGAGGCAGTGCTTTTTCATGGGTGCTAATGAAATAGCCCAGGTTCAGGCAGGGCTCTTAGTCTGTCAAGAGCTTTGTCTTCATAGGTATAGCATGTTTGCTGTCCTTGAGCTTGAGCTCCTAATGTCTATGTATCCGTGCTTCACTAAGATAGATAGAATAAAATATAATGTCAAGTCAGGATGGTGATTGTTCAAGAAAAAGGAGGGTGAAATACTGATGTATGCAAAAGAAGGCATTTGGCAATGCTTGGATCCTGTTTTCTTGTCATGATAGCAATGTGATAAAAATATCAGCTGGGAAATGCTGACCCTCTTGTGGTACAGAACAAGAGACAAGAATACTTAATATTTTCTGCCTCTGAATTTTTCTTTCATACTTAATGTGAATGACTTCATCCTTCAAATCAGTAATGCCTTCCAACACACCCAATGTTCGTCGGACAAAAAGGATACGGCTGAAACCTCTGGAATACTGGAGAGGCGAGCGCATAAACTATACTATGAAGCCTTCAGGTATTAGTTCCAAAATACCTATTTGCTTCCTTCTGATAGAGCAGAAAAGAGAAATCTGTGAGTTGATCTTGTGCTGTGCAAGCTTTGAGATGCTTATTATTGGGTAACTTCTTAAAAAAATATTATTTGTGGTCTCCAGTTACTTAGTCATCTCTCCACGTAGCTTTCTTCTCTTCACACACTGCTGTGTCAGCTGAAAATAATATCAGCAGAGCATTTTAAGTACTTTTGCCTTCACTGTTGAAGTAAGAACAGCACAGTTGCTCTTTACTAGTGGGTTTTTTATGTCAGAGATTGCATATGATACTGGAAAAAGAGACAGTCTACTGGATCATTCATTGGAGCATTTCTTTTTGTGTGAGGATTGTTTTCCAGAGCAGATACTATGACATTTTATAGTATCAGTGTTAAATAGCCTAAGTAAGAAAATAGATCTTGTTCTCAGGAATTTTTTTATTGACCATTCAGCCTAGTTTAGTCCTTTCCTAATTAATTAGTTCACTTAAAAATAGTATTTTTTGTGTCCCTAAAAGTGATATTTTGTCGTAAAAGATAATTTGCATCTTATGACTTCTGAAATGTTCTTTGACTGAAATTTGATCAAATAATTTTCAAAATGTCTCCAGTTGCATTGCACTCCAAAGTACTTAATGTTGAAAAGCTTTTTTGTTTTTTCTGGCTTTCTAAAGCGATCTGAAAACTTCAGCATCAAGGAAGTATATTCTCAATTGAAATGCTGGTTGATTGTTCAAGTTTGCATTCTTTTAAATTTACTATGAGTTAGTGGACTTTGTTTAACTTCCTTTTGTTTCAGGAGGTCTTGTGATTAGTGGACTAGTGCATCCAGAAACACAATCTCCCAGGAAGACTAAAAGGAGGAAGAATCCTCCCAAGCGGAAAAGAGATAAAACAAGTAGGAACATGGACTTTTTTCCTTTGGATACTTATAAAAGTCTCTTTAATCAAATGCTCTGCTGCTCTAAGATTTTTCTTCTGTAAACACGCAATTCTCTCTCCAGGTGAAAATAATTTTATAACATAATTTATTAATATGATCTGATGAGGGAAAACCTGCTCCTACTGGATCTATAGCAATGCTGTACATTCTTGTTGTAAAATTGTTCACTTAGTGTAAGAAAGGAAGCAATGCTGGAGATACCCAGAAGTGCTGTTTTGCCTTTAAAGCAGGGCTACAGAAACTAAACTGTACTTATTTTGTGTTCAGATCATGATGCTAGAGTGCACAGTTAAGGTATAAAAACTTGTAGCCATTTTGCTGATACCTGTGATAACACATCTAAAAATGCAGCGGAGGATGTTAGTAGGGCTTCAAGCTGTTGTAGTTTAAATACAAAACCACAACATGGTAGGCAAAGAGAGAATCTTAAGAACAGTGCATAAAATGCTTAAATAAATCTATGTTTAAGCAAACAGAGACTCTCAGGCCAGTAGGTAATAAATATGTAAGTAGTGCTCAGAAAAGAGAGTCAAAGTCCAAAAGCCAGATTATTTTTGCTGTCCTCTCTGGCAGATGTTTTAATGCTAAAGAGCCTTTCTTTATGGGGACTGTCTAAAGGTTTTGTTTGAAGCTGAAACATTTCTCTGTGAAGTTATAGAACTAGTAAAACAAATGCGAACAAATGTGGAAAATGGCATATGGTTCTAGCACTAAACTAATCAAGACTGACATAATCATCAGAGAAATAAGGAAGAAAACAATCACTGTTGGTAACAATTTCTGATTTTACATGTTTCACGTAAGTTGTATTCCTTACCTGAAAAAGAAAGTGGTAGGACCAGAGGAGGTGTAGGGAAAGCTCATCAAAAACCTAGAAGGACTTCTGTAGTGAAGACTCCTCAGCCCTGAAGAGAATACTATGGAGGCCTCTAAGAGGTCTAAAACTACCTCTGAAATCATGAGTGACATGGAGAAGGGAAATGGAAGTAAATGGTCTTGTTGGGGTTTTCTGCTTGTTTATTAAACACAAGAATTAGAAGGATTGGAAGGAGGACAGTGAGAGCTGGGTTATTCAGCAAAATAAGGTGGTCATTCTCAGGGTGTGCTTCCTGCCTGGAATATTGTGCATAAAAATATTTATGTAGTTTCAAGGCAAGAACCAGATACATTATCAGGAGACTTAACAGGAGAATTAATAGTTCTAAATAAAGCGTGTGAGCTCCAGATTAGAGGTGGAAAGTATTCCATTGAAATGTCAGTATATTATTATGGCATTTTGAGGAATGGAAGGAATACCTGCTTTCGGCCACTGATGGGAGACAGGACCCTGGTCTACATCAATATTTGATCTAAGTACAGTTTATATTGTAATATAAATCATTTGCAGCCCATGACAACCTGAGCTGGTAGTGACTGTTCATACTGTATCTTACAAGAACTATTGGTTGCTTCAAGTGCCTTTGAGCTGTCTTCCAGAAGTGATTGATTTCCTCTGTGACAGACATTCATCCTCAGAGATAGTGTTTCACTCACATCCTTGAGTCTTGGTGATGCATGTAAGGCCTGTCAGCCAAGTAAAATTTCTAGCACAAATTCTTAAATGTTACTGATACAATAAAAATTCTGGTTTTATAGCTGTAGAGTTACACCTGTTGCTGCTTCTTTTTATAGAGAGATGGTTACGTTGGAACAAAGCTGTTCAAACACAGTAACTTTCTTCCTCCCCGATTGTCTTGCTGTAAGAGTATTCAAGCTGCTATGAGTGCCTACAAAGTGCTATAGCTTGCCTTTAGCATGCTTTTTCAGTCTGTGTTTAAAGAAATTTCCTGTGCACTGTAGAGCTAAAATTGTCTGCTTAAGAGAATTCTGCAAGAGAGCTTTGAGATATTTATTCTGCCATGAACATTCTAAAGCATCTCTTTTCTGTTTGAAAAGCATAGCATTGTCATCAATTTTTAGGATATTTGAAAAGATCCTTTTTATTATAGCAATAGTTCTCAGATTTACAACTTAGAGTGAGATTCCTGTGATGTTATTTCTTGAGAAAAGGAAAATTGGACATGTGCTTATCTTTTGAACGCTTTCTCTCTTAACTTTCCTGATGCCCATCAACAATAGGTTGAGCAAAAACACTTCTTCTTCACACTTCATCATGTATTTCATCTTCTCTGAGCATCTGTTGCTAGAAAAACACTTCTCTCAAAACATAGAGTAAATACTGTTGTTAACAGCATAGGATAAATAGTTGGCATTTCCCTAGGAAATTCCTTAGGATTTAGAGAGTGTTCATCTATTACACACAGAAATTATTTCAATGAAAGAGACATTTTCAAAGAATTCGTATGGATGGTTTTCTTTGAAGGAAGAGTATTCAGTCTATTTAGTCACTTATTAAAGGAAATGTAAGTACTTAATGTGTCATTAGAATTGTGGAAAAGTTGTGTTTAAATTATTAACTTTTAAAAATCTGTATTGATTACTTTTCTGGTTTTGTTTTGGTTTCTTTGTATCCTCAGATAGAAGAGAGATACCTGCAAGTTTGGACCACAGCCTAGCTGATGCGTCTAAGCCAACCATTGTACTGGACCCAGTAACCAATAAGGAAGTGCATCTAGGTGAGTTGAATGGATATGACCAAGGGACTTCCTGAATTATGTAGACTTAGGAGAAAAAAAATGTTCATGCCACATTGGGCATAGAAAGGTGATGCTTTGAAATATTCATTGCTCTTCTGGAGAAAGTTCTGAGGGAGACACAAGAAGTGTCCTGATTTTTCAGGTGAATATTGAGTCTAGCTTTTGGAGGTTTTGCACTGAAACAATATGGATTGCACTGATCATGCAACAAGAATAATTATGTGATAGCATTAATGTTAATCTCCTGGACATTTTTTGTAGATTGTATAAACACTTCAAGCAGTCACACTTACTTCTTCAAAGATGAAGCAGTAGAAATATACAAAAAATTGAATACATCTCTTTTTGCAACTGGTAGATTGATTCTGAAACCATATAAAGAAAAAGGACACCAGTTTGTCCACATGGATACAATGGTAAGTGTGCTTTTTTAAAATTTTTATGAAATGGACTTTGTAAACAGGAGATCTGTTGGGGTGGTTGAAAATAACATATGAAGTTTAGAGGTCCCCCCCCACCTGCAAAACAAATAAACATTAATGAATTGTTTGCTGAAGGTACTTTGCATGCACATTGCCCTGCTTTGCTTTGTATTAAATCTGTATGTCCATACAGCATATGCAGTCCATGTGCACCTACTTTCTGGATCTTGCAGGCAAGATAGAAATAACAGAAAAATAAAACTGGACCCCATCTTCCTTTTGAGTTGTGCGTCTTATTTTTCATCAGTATGGGGAAAAGGGATTGCAGCTCTGCTGGCTGATTTGGGTTTTTATCTTTGTTGTGTGCATGCAAGTGTTTTCTTGGATATCTTTCTTAAATGTTGATAACCTTAGAACCCTTTGGCTTTCATTAAGGCTTTCCATATTATCCGTGGCAAGGTTATTCTAACATTACATGAGACATCGTATTACCTGACTGCAGGGGACTGCTTCTATGTTCCACCAGGTGAGTGCATGTGTCTGAAACCCATTTCTGGGGAGGTGCAGGAGACTAAATTAGCATGCTAGGAATCAAAACCAAACAGAATGTTTGAATAGAGAATGGGATGGTACAGGGTGGTGAAGAATGGAATGTGACACGACACTGGACATTGATGAACTAATTGTTGAATGCAGGGATACACATAGTGCTTGTTTTATGTGAGTTGGCCCTGAAGTTTTGATGACACTACCAAGTTCTAAGAGTAAATTTCTCTTGATGTTCTGGTGCTGTCATTAGCTGTAATGTTGAGGAAACATCACAGCCTAATGTTACTAGTAATTAATATAATTGTTTCCGTCCTCATATGCTTGCTGCTTTTTTCCTATGTAAAATTATGAAAATCCATTTAGGTCAGTTCACTGTATTTTGTGCTTGTATATAGAAGGTTCAAACTACCTTGTTGAATAGGTAGTAACTTATTAAGTTTTTTTGAGAATTTAAAGACCTGATTTTGTCCTTCTGTTATAAAACTAGAATGAATTCCATATGGGAGGCTGTTCATCAGTAGGTTAAGACACTACTCCAGAGATTTCATAGTAGTATTAAAGCAGACTGTTCATGAAGCTGTAGGGCTTTTGTACAGCTTTCTTGTGAAGAGGCTTCTCTTCAGAAAATAAGGAATTAGCCCCTTTTTTCCCTGTTAACTTTTCAGCACAGTGTCCTGAGTGAACAGTCATTGCTCAGTTAATGCTTGGTGCTTTGAAGCTATTTCAATCTTAAAAGTCTGGTGGGTCTGCAGAGACAATTTTGTCATTTGCTTTTTGCGAAAGCAGATTATATAAAATGCTGAAAGTTTTCTATCATCATAAGGATCTACACTTCATTTTTCCCTACTTCCTGATGGCTGGTCTCAGTACGGCTGGATGGGCAATGCAGTGTTTGTGGCAGATGATCCCTGTAATTCATTGGATGACTGTATATGAGTGTGAGGATGTTGCTTATTCCCAGCATTCAGGGCCTATTAGATAATTCTATTTTGTGGTCATGTTAGTGTGCAAATCTCAAATGAAGATCTGCAGATAAGTTTCCATGTGCAGTTTTTATTGATAGTTTCTGTAGGAATAAATGAAAGTAAATTCAGTCACCCTAAAGTTTTATTGTGGGTTTTGAGAGCTGAGAGCTCATGCCTGTTACATTCTTCTCAGTAGAAGTCTTCTAAGCAAAGATCAAAGTAAATGACACTAGCTGTATTCCTTGTCATCTCTTTGAAATGCACTGACCTGCCTGTACGAGTGGCATCCTAGATTAAGAGCTAATATTCCTTCTGTTGAAATATATAAAATAAAACTATACTTGGCTGAAGACAGGAGAGGACTTCAAAAATTGCCAGTGGCTCCTAAGGAAAACTTACTCTGTTTTTATTTGCAGGAAATGGATATAACATACGTAATCTTCTGAATGAAGAATGTGTTCTTGTCTTCACACAACTCAAAGACAGGTGAAGAACTTTCTGCAAAGAAGTTTGCTTAAAACACTTGTGAAATTTTTATGTGTTCTGAAGTCCTTTTTACATACAAAAATATTTGAGCGGGCCCAGCCTAACATTACAAATGAATACAGAGCAGCTGAAATGAACATAAGAAGAGTTGAGGAAAAAAACACAGAAATATGTTGGTAGTTTGCTGTCAAACTGAAATAACGTACTGAAGGGCCTTTCTCTGCATCAGTTGCTGTTCTTGTGCCATCCCGTGACAGAAAGATAGAAGTATGAAATGTGTGGGTATATTTGTTGTTCCAAATTGTATCAATATGCTTTATCTCCCTAAAGATGCTTAGCACTTGAAAAAACGTTGGCATCTTCTGCTAACATCTGATAGATAGTCTTAACTACTGCCTGGTACAACCTGCTTAGAATAATCTCTGTTTAAATGACAAAACCTGCTGTTTGCATTCCAGTAATTGTTGTCTAGGAGATGGGCTGCTGCAAGGCTGCTGTGCTGGGGTCCAGCTGCCTTCTCATATGTTAACGACAGGCACCCCTTCCTTGTCTAGCAGCTGGATGATTAGTGCCTCCAATCTGAATAGGAAAATAGGAGCTCTTAAGTAGGAGCTTATCAGTTGTGTCTTTTGTGTGGAAGCTATGGCCTGATTAGCTCTGAACAATGTTGATAGCTTTATTTTGTGTAACAGTGATAGGTCATTGCCAAATGTATTACTTTAATATCTCCTTTTGATTTGCTTGCTGTGTTCCTGGATAATAATGGGGACCTTTGGGAAAGCTGTAATTATACTGTATACTCCAGAAGCCAAGTCTAGACAGCAGATGGTATACATAGCATTTGTCTCCCAAGCTCTTCGAGGTTCCTTCTGGCTGAAGATAAGGATAAACTACAGCTATTCTCTGTGCTGCTTTCTCTCTCTGGTCATTGCTATCCTCGAAGAGAAGGAGATAAGGAAAATTGAATTGAAATTGTGAACTTTGAAGGACTTGAGGATTGAGCACTAACCTTGCAACTAGTCTTGGTGGTGATCTTTATGCTGAGAGTATACATTAAAGTAGAAAAGAGGAATTTGCTTTTAGCTGTCAGCTAACTTCCTGTGTCTGTGAAAGGGCTTGGACACCAAGCTTAGCAGGCCTCTGTGAAAGACCCTTTGGATTGGGGAATTTGAGCTGATACTTTCTGTCATTCTCTTTCAAGCAGTACTTCCTATGGTTAGTGCGTATATGGACTGACAGTGAAAATACTTGATAGAAGTTGTGTGCTGTCTTCTCATTCATGTTTAAGTCGTGTAACTCTGTTTCAAGACAGAACTAAATGGCAATAGGCATGTTCCTGTTTCATCTTCTCAAAGTATTTACTGTCAGAAAGTCTTTGTTTTCCAGCCTCAAGTTTTGTAAGCAGTTTAAGAGTTAAAAAAGAAAAAAGTCGTTTAGTTACTAGATATAAATTTGATGTTGGCAGCTTGTGTAAATTTTGTCTTGGGTTTGTCTCTTCAAGGTCGGCAAGATTCAAATAATGTCCTTCCTGTGCTGGAGCCATACCAGCTACCAGATGGGCACACATGCTGTTTCACTGCTTGAGGGGATCCCACCCACTAAAACGTTTAGTTTTTAAGTCTTTCAACTCCTCAGGCCTACAGAGATCTGGAACTTTGCCACTTGGAAAAAGTACAGGGCTAGGATTAAACCAAAGACTCTCCTTCTAACCTAAGCAGGTCTCCCAGTGGTCAGGCCATGGATGTGATGTCTCTGATCCCAGCAGCAAATTGGTTCTGGTTGCAAATCAGAACAAGAAAACTTTTCAGTTGAGTTAATGGGCAGGGAGTTCTGAACAGAAATACCCTGCAAATTCTTTTCTGTGTTACCTGTCTGCAGATTGGGTAGCAGAAGGATGGATACTTAAGGGGTTAGTGTAGGTAACTTATGTGGATGGCGTACAGGGTTCGTGGTCCTAAAGGAGAGTGTGGGTGAATGCTGTGGCAGAGCTCAGCAGGCTGCTGCTTCCAGTGATGTGTTTTCATTTGGTGGGCTGTGATGAGAAGTGATAACATTACGCATGTCGTATCAGGCACTGATCTGTCTTTGCCCACTGCAACTTGGCAGCAAGGTCATGAGCAGGTTTTCTTTTGGGTCAAGAGAAAGAAGTCCTTCAGGATGCTGTCTTAAGCAGAATTAATGTGTGCAGACCTTTTCCTGACATAGGCTGAAAAGTGCAGATTTTCAAGTGCGGGTTTCAGGTCAGCACACCTGTTTGTGTTTTCCTAATTCTGTGGCTGAGAGTGTCAAGAGAACAGGGCAGATTTTGTAAAGTATGTCACTTTTTAGGCTGGCTGGTTTTGTTGCTCTCTGGCTGGTTGGTTTCTTGAGAGAAATGTCTTGCGTAGTTTGCAGAGAATATTTTGTAGCTGGCCTACATCTGAATATGTTTGTGGTTTGCTTTTTTTTTAAGAAACAATATCAGATTTGCTGTGGGATGTTCTCTGGAATATTGCTCTGGTTTAGCAACAGTTCTATTATTTGTCAGTAGATGGGGCTTCAAGCACAGCTCTTAGTCCTTTCCTGGCTTCTGTGCTCATTAGGGTCTGGTTTTTGAAAGGCATGAAAAACAGTATGTTACAGGTGGAGATAAATTTAGTTGAATTCTCTTGCAAGGAGATGTAAATCAGTTGCTATTCACAGTAGGACTTAACTACTGAGCGTTGCTAAGTTCATTCAGTTACACGGATGTTGTACTTGTTGCAGCCACTTGCACAAAGTTGTTCTTTAAAACATTAGTGCACAGTAGGACCTGGGTTGTTCACTGTTGGTCTGGATTGCATTTCAAATTTTTTTCTTCAGCTTGGCACTTGTTAGAAATTTGCTGCTGTGTCATTAGCCTAAATATAGTACGAGGAGGTGCAGGAGAATGTTCTGAGTGCCAGGACTCCTATTGCTGCTGAGTTGTGCAGTGTGTCAATCAATAATCAGTTGTTTGTCAGAAGCAGCTGCTGATGTTTCACCTCTGTCTGGTCTTGTTTTGGTTTCTGCTTCCTACATTTTTGTATACAGCAAGCCAAATAGAATATTGCAAAGAAATAAGCCTTTACTGAAATTTGAGAAGTTAGTGTTCTTTCTGCATGTGTGTGGTTCTTTTTGCCAGCCTATTTTCTGCTCTGCTGAGTAATCTCACTTCCACCAGCTACTGTGGTTTAGCCAGGTATTTGTGGAGCTAGGCTGAAGTTGGTTAACCATTGTTACCTGTTGTGAAGTTGGGATCTTTGTGTTCAAAGAGACATGGCATTTTCTGTTGTCTGTGAGATACACTTACTGTTCCTGGAGGATACATAGTGATATCCTAGTGGATATCCCTGTTTTAGTATTTTTATTAAATAAATTAATAAATGAATTATTGAATAATAAATATTTAGTGCTTTCTATCAAGAGTAATTGAGAGAGCTGGAAACAAAAGCCAAGTCACATATTTCAGCTTCATGTTAATAGATTCATGTGTTCTATATTAGGTACTATGGTAACATCCAGGGGCTTGTTTTAAGAGGCTTAACTGAGAAGCCATGCCACAATAAAAAGTCAGAGTTTTGAAGGCTTTGGCTCCTTTCAAAAAAATTAGAGGTTAGTAGGTTCTTTTGCAAATCTATCTTTTTGTAGTTTCATTTGGTTAGAAAGCTGTTCCTGTTTTACTAAACAAAGCTTTTTGAAGCTTAAATTAGCTGAAGAATGATTGCAGAACAGTCAGATGTGTATGCACATCCATATTTGTACAACTCTGTAAACATAAAATAGGAGATTGTGAGCTGAGTAATTACAGACAAAATAAACAGGACCAATAAAACAAACTGTTGAGGCACATATACAGCTTCTTATATTTTTCGAGTGCACAACTAAATTGGTTATCTGCAGATGATTTTAAATTAACATTTGGGGAATGCAATAAACCTAAAGAGCCATTTCCTCATTTCATAACAGCTGAAAAGGCATTTTGGCATGAAGGAACATTTCTTGTATTTCTACTGCTGTATAGACTCTGCATGATGTCTTCTGTAATACAGGATTTACTTTAAGTGATGATTGCAGGCAGTACATCTAACTGAAGAGCATGGACCATGCCTCTTTAAAGGTATTGACAGCTGTTGTAACCGAGTATCTTAGTTTTTCCAAACTGGTACATTTCCCGTCACTTCACAGATGTTCACAAATGTAGTCAGAAGAGATCTCAAAGGGAAACTTTTTGGGTTGCATGGATGAGCTTCAATTAGGAGTTGACAACCAAAGTGAGTCCTGTAGTTCAGTTCTAAGATGTAAACATGGTTGATCATCAGTCAGAACAGTACGCTGCAGATTATTAGGAAACAACTATGTTAAAAGGTTTGCCTGCAGAGCTGTTGTGTGTTTTAAGCCCACTCACAAAGCTCCTGTTCTGATCTGCTTCATTTGAGCTTACTTGTTCGAGTAAAGGTACAACACAAAAGGTTGTAAAACCACAGGTGCTTTGCACTCCTTCTGCAGTCCTGTTCGGAGCACAAGAGCAACAGTGATTGAAACAAGGAGCTGGAAGAAACAAAGCATTTACTTTGTTACAACTGACTGTTGAGAGGCAAGTCTGGAAGTGTTCACAGAAAAAAAATACTGATGTCTAGAATAAGATTTTTAATTTCTCTTTGCAGCTTGATAGGTAAGGAGTTTTAAATTTGAAAATTGAAGAATTCCAGTACTCTTGACAAATATTTAGGAAGTTTATTAAATGGGTATGATAGCTGTAAACACACATTATTTCACTTAGCTATTAAATTTTTTCCCTGTAATAGTATGTAAAGATGCCTTTTCCTGTGTTTTCAGTAAAAGTATCTGAAATGAGAATTGATCAAGATGGCAGATGCATGGTAATGCTGTGAGGGTGTCTTCTGGAGTACACGTGCTGTAAAGAGGGAGGGGAAAGGAGTGGTATGAGGTGTAAACATAATGAAGAGCTCTATGTTAGTGCTCAAAGGTGTTACAGACTGACTGGTCTAGGTTATGCAAAGCATTTTCAATGAAGCTCAGTAACTTCAAAAAGATTGATATGGGAAAGGTTTTCTGGTGTTGGTGCCGCAAGGACATAGCTGTCTCTGCTGGTAACCCACACTCTTGTTTTGGGATTCCAGTAGTGAGCTGATCACTTGCATTTAAGAGCATTATGTCATCTTATCTAAAACTACAGGGTTCAGCTAATAAGCATGATGTATAATCCACTGAAGAAGAGGCCTGAATTTAATGAATTTTACCCTTTCTTTATGTTAGCAACACTTTCGTCTTGTAGTTCAGTGGGGGTAATTACAAGAATTGAAAGTTAATTACAAAAAAGTTTTTTTCAAACACTATCTGAACTTGAAATTTTATTGCTGACAAAGAGGGGGCTCCCCTAGGATGCAGTAGCCTATACACTGAAGAAACTGAGCACTTCTTCTACATTTCAGTTAGTGCCAAGTGAGCTCTGAGGCTAATTAATCAAAACAAATTCACAATTAAGCCCAGGAAGGAAGACTAATTAAGTAGACAGTTAAGAAAAGTGCTGAAGAAGGGAGCAACCTTAAGGGGAAAGTATGAGACTCCCAGTACTGGCCCATGAAGGACAATTAAGTGATAATTGCAGAGGCCTTTTTGCATCCAGCAAATGCTGTCTGCCTTTTATTATGGCTGATTTTCTTAGTAGAAGCAGACATTTGCCTGATGAGTAACTAAACTTTACTGTGCACTCTTAAGGTAATTCACAGGTAAAGCAGAAATTAGAACACAGCCCCCAGACTTGAACAGTATTTTAGATAGTGAAAAAGCCCAATTGTGTTTTAAAGACAAACTAACTTTAAATGTTTGCTTTATTTGCCTCTTCATTTTGTGGCATACTGAGTCCATGTTAGCATCTTGTTTAACCTTTCAAAAAAGTTACACTGAGTGAACCATCAGAATTTAGAATAGCTTCATTTTGTTCAGTTGCTCACCCCACTGAATTTCACAGAATCGTTACCTTGTCATGAAATGGCTTCTGCTGCTTATGTCCTTGTATTGGGTTTGTATGGCCAGATTTTGATAATGGTGGGGGGTGGTTACTGGGATGGCTTCTGTGGGAACCCAATGGCAGCTTCCCTGTGTCTGACAGAGCCAGTGCCAGAGAGCTCCAGTGCCAACCTGCCCCTGGAGAAAGCTGAGCCCACCAGAGTTGGTGGTAACTATTCTGTGGTAACATTTAAGAATGAAGAAATGTCACTGTACAGAAGTAATTGTTGCCAGAGAAGAGAGGAGTGAGGATAAGGGAGAGAAACAGCCCTCCCCACACCCAAGTCAATGCAGAAGGAGCAGGGATGAGGTCCTCCAGGCACTGGAGCTGAGATTCCCTTGCAGCCTGTGATGGTAATGGGTGAGTGATCTCTCCCTGTCCTCATGTCAACCCAAGGGATGAGCCTTTCCTTATATTTCCTCTTGCCTGTCCAGCTGAGCAAGGAGAGTGATAGAGCGGCTTTGGTGGGCACCTGGCATCCAGCCAAGGTCAGCCCACAGTCCTGCACTCATGCTGTATGATATGTTTGCAGGTTTTGGTGGAAAAAAAGAGGAGGAACCTACAACACTAGTATTGTTTTTACTGAAAATATTTTAAATTTTCTTCTGAAGAACTTTTTAAGTTAGCAAAGCTCATCTCTGATGAGATGCTGTGGCTTTTAGATGAGATGCAAGCCCCAGATTTCCTGCATCCCTCCTTGGTCATTTCCACTGAACTGTGATGCTAACAAAGTACAAAACCTCTCTTACTTTATTTGACTTGGCATGGGCTAAAAATTCGCATACGTGTTCCCTTTATTTCCCCCCTCATATCTAGAACTTGAATTATTGCAGAAATTACAGTGGAGAGGTCTCATCAAGTATTTATTGAAATGTTGATAGTAATTTCCTTTTCTTCACGAAATCCATGTACATTCTGCCACTGTGATGTACTGTGTCTTTGTATGCAAGTTGGCAGTTGTCTTCTTGAAGTATCCATCCAAGGTGCACTTCTCTTTTTTTCCTTCTCTTGGAATAGGCTGCAGGATGAGGCATTCACCTGCTGCTGTTTCAGCTCAGCTGTTCCATCAAGTTTCAATCTGCTCCTTCATTTTTTGTCTTGCTGCCTAAACTAATTTCCTGCCCTATTTGGATGCATTTTCCTTACCAAAGGTTTATTTTCTGTCATTTTGCCTCTTGCAAGGATTGAATAATTTTTTAGCTCAGTTCCAGGTGTTTGAATTATTTCAGAGGTTTTCTTGTGCCTGAAGGTTCCTTTGCTACCTCTCCTGCAAGTTTTGTACAGGGCCTGGCGTAAGTCCCAATTTTCACCCTCAGAGAAGTGATGCAAAGCTTTCTTTGGTCTCTGTTCTTTGAAAGACTTTGTAGTTTTAATCCCAAGAAAGTTGGCTTAGGATGTCACTGGCAAGGTGTTTGTTATTGTCATCATCTGGCATTTTCCTGGCTGCAGAAGCAGAACTGAGACTGCTTTAGGCCCACTTGGTTGCCCTTGAACCTTGTCCATCTGTTGACGCTGGCTCTGCAGTGCTGGAAGAATCCATTGTAGCACGATTCCCTGTGGCCAGAGTTACCCTGGAGCACCATAGCATTGTGCTTTTTGCTCCTCTTAGAGCACTAATTCAGCATGCTGGTGACTTCCTTTGCCTTGGCACTATCTTGATGTGTGTCTGCCATCACTTAGGCACCACGCCATACCCTAATTTTGTATTGGCAGGCTAGTCCAGGCATTCACCTGCTCTGACATCTTCATTCCTCTTACCAGTGGGAATGCTGCCTGGCACCAGCTGGTTTTAGCAGAGGTGTGCCCACTGCTGCACCTGTGGGTGTGGATCTCATGTGCCCTCTCACACCCTGCTGCTTGTTGACTTTTCTGGTAAATTCCAGGAGAAAGTAATCTTCCTGGGTTTTAGTGTTTCTGCAGTGTCTAAGGAGGCTAGACTGAAAGAGCTGTGAAGGTTGGGTGGCCCCTCAGGATCAGCTTCAAACATTTCTCTTGGAGGTGGAGCTGAGACCTGGCCAAGCACACGTGACATACCTTCCATGTGGAACAGTTCTGTCCACAAAGTTCAGATCCCGTTATCTCCGTTTTACCATTCTTAGTGGCATGGGTGGGAGTGTGTATTTGCGAAGCACATCAGAGTGTTGGTGTACACACTTGGCATCCTCATTCTTACTGCTGTGGTTACCGCAGACAGGTCAAGAGGTACAGAAGAGATCAGGAAACAGAAGCTCGTATGAGGGGAAAGAGCTTATCTGAATCCAGGGCAGCTGGCTCTCGGTGGTCATGCTTGAGCAGAACTGTTGGATCAAATAACTTCCAGAGGTCCCCTCTGACCTCAGACATCCTGTGAAGTTGCAACCTATGCTATGGAAGCTGCTCTTTTATAAGTTTAGTTTATGCTTTTGTTGGGAAGACCCTTATTTCTGTACCCCTCAAGTGGAGAGCAGTCTTTTCCATGTCATGCAGCAGCCCACCAGAGTGTGGGGTGTGCCTGAGCCCCAGCCACTGCCATCCCTTTCTCCACAGTAAAGGACAAAACGTGCACCTTAAGTAGAGTCACAGATGTCAGCTTTAACCTCACCTTTCTGGTCTTGGCTCTGGAGTCTCTCTAGGGCAGACACATACCTGGGTTTGATGAGAAGCCCACTGCTCAGTTTAGGCGAATTAGCTTACAGTTTTCTGCACATACCCCCCAGAACATTTTACTGTATTTGGATAGTGGCTTACTGTTTTCACCTGCAAGTCTTAACAGCAGTCTTTATTCTGTGCATGGGCTTTAAACCAGTTGAAAATTCGGCCTCTTGCACAGTCCAGGCTATCAAGTGTCTGCTTTTCCCATATAACTCTACATGTTGAGTAGCAGTCCTCAGCTGTCACTTGATGTGAGGAATTGCATCAGATATTATTCTCTCAGCAAGCATTTTAGTTCCTGGTTATTTTCCCTACTGCCAGCAGCTTTTTGTGACCTTTGGAACTGCAGACCAGAGATTGTGAACCATTTGTTAACCTGAGCTAAATGGAATTAAAAGACACACAAGATCTTTATAAAAATAACATGAAACTCACATGGACATTAACTACTGAGGCCTCTTGGTCCTTCACAAGATATATTTCGTATTTGAAATAGCTAAGAATATACCCAGAGAGCAAGTGTCAGTGCCACAACCAGGTGTGGCTTTGACAGCTCCAGATTTTGCACAGATGAACACATTTGTCAGAGACCACTATTAGTTAAATTAAATTAGGCTAATGTGCTCTTTTGAGCATAATTAAAATGATACTAATGTTTTTATTGATTTGCCACTGGAGTAGGTGGATGCTCTGATGTCCTTGCTGCTGTGAGTACAATTTGCAGTTGTTCCACTTTACTGTCTAGTAACTCCCCAATATTATGGTACAGATAGGCCTATTTTTAACTGTGTTAATTTGAACTAATTGCTGTTTTTTTATATAATTTAGAACAAAAGCAAGAAATGTGTTGTTGGACACCACTTCCCCATAACTTTACTTGCAAATTGAAGATCATCTAATGCAGAGGAGTTCCAAAGAACGCTGAACATTTTCATCTGACACCCCAGTTTTAGGGGCATGTTGTTTCATTGATCTTAAAGATCTTTCTTCAGTGTAAATGGTAAATATACAGTTTGTTATGAATTCTTTTGTATCAATAAATATTAAGTAATACAAATCAGTTTTATGTCTTTGATTTTAAATAATTTTAGAATCAGTTTTCTAGCATTCCACATGATTTTGGAAGTGCAGGTAATTGCATGAGTTTGACTTGTAAGTATTTATGAATATGTGAGTTATCTTGAGCGCCTTCAAAGATGTCATGAACTGAAATGTTTCGCTGTTTCTTTGGAGTTGTTGAAACATTCAAAGGGAGCTTGAAAGTGAAATGGTTTTCAAACGATAGAGTAATAGGATCATTAAGGTTTGAAAAGGCCTTTAAGACCATCCAGTTTAACCACTAACCCAGCCCTGCCAAGTCCATCACTAAACCATGTCCCTAAGTATCATGTCTCTTAAATACTTCCAGGGACAGTGATACCATTTCCTGTTGTGATGCCACAGGCCTGTTTCAGTGCCTGACCAACCTTTCAGTGGAGAAACTTTTTCTAATATCCAGTGTAAAACCTCCTCTCGTGTAACTTGAGGTAATTTGCTTTCGTCTTGTTACTTGGGAGAAGAGACTAACCTTCACCTGGCTACAGCCTCCTTCCAAGTGGTTGTAGGGAGTGAGAAGGTCACCCCTGAGCACTTGGGCTTGTTGAACCTCAGATGCCAAGGGAGGTGAAATTTGCAAAACAGTGTTCCTAGTTGACAGTGGCTGTGGTTGCAGTTTGAATCCCTGGTGTTCCTGCCAAACTTATACAGGAACTTCTAGTTGGAATGGAGCGGAATTCTTTTGGTTTTCAAGTAAATCATAAGAAGAGCTACATTCTGCTGCAGCATGTGGTCATTCAGGGCTCTTCATATTTGGTATGTGATGACTTATGCTCCCCTCCACATTTTCTACAAAAATTTCAAGGTGTTTCCATTTAGCTGGAGATGGTGCTCCCTGAGAACAAATCTTGCTTAGTCATCACAGTGAAATAAAATAAAAACACCTCCCATCCCTTCAAGGAAAATACGGTCCATTAGTTTTTCATTTGCCAGGAGCATCAGTTTTTAATGTTTTTCCTTTTCCCTTTATCTCCTGGGAATATCAATCTTCATAGATTTATTATTAATTCCACAGCAACAAGCTCATTTTCTCAAAAGTCTTTACAGTAGATAGTAAAAGTAGGTCTCCCCAGGAATTATTTAATATCCAAGTTGAACTCAAGTGTCCTATCCATAGTGCTGGGTGGCTGTTGGTGTGTTTCTTTTTGGTAGTGGTGGTTGATTGTTTTTTCCAAAGGCATTTTTGCCTCATCTGAAGCCACTGTTTTCTATGACAAGGTGAGTGTTGTAGGGTTGTCCAACATTTAAAACTCAGGAGTCTGGATGAGCATTAAAAATAATTCTGGAACCAAAACAATTTTTGGAGGTGAAAGGGGGAGGAAAAATCCTCTTGAATAGCAGTGTACTGTACTATGAATGATAGTGTATTTTTGTATAAGCATTGCAGAGAAGGGAGCAAAAGAGGTTTTCCACTCCTGGAAGGTTCTGGAAGCTCTGTTATAACATTCATTCCCATCATCCATGCCCCAGGAGCACTGGTGAGCATCTTGCTGGCAAGAGCCTTGCTGGAGGGCGGCATTTCCACCTGCAGTTCTTGAAGCCTTGTATAATTTCCAGTATTTAGCATTCACTGAAGCAGCAGAGAACCTGGCTCTACAGCTCAGCCTCCTGTGGCCTCTTCTGTGCACCTGGGTAAGCCCACACCCATGCACAGTGCTTGTGTCCCTGGGCTGTGCAGGTTGGGAAGGGGAGGGTGGTGCTAGTGTTTTCCAGAGAGCCCAGACCTGGTGTGGCCTAAGGACTGTTCTGCTCAGCAGATCTGTAGGTCACTGTAGGATCCCTCCAGGGATCCTCTCCAGGGCAGGACCTGGATCTGGAGTCTCTCCTTCTTCACCCTGACTTGCTCAGACAGGGCTCTTTTGCCTGTGGTCATACATGAGGAATGAAGAATGGATACTGCTTATCTTCTTTGCAGTGTTTGGGTGATTTGTTTCATTCAAAATAGTCTCACAGTTTCTTGTTAATTGGCTCAAACCAATGCATGAAACAGCAATAACCACATAGGTCATGTGCTGTATTTTGATAGTCAAGAAGATTGTCTTTTACCTGCCCTAACCTGGAAGAATCAGAACAATTGCCCTTCCTATGCCTGTTGGACTCAGTCATAACTTCATAACAGGAAGGCAGTTCCAGTAAAACCTGCACAGTGACCTAATATTAACCTTTTGGAAGCAAGGAGCTCCTTTGTTACATGCATGTATTGTTTGGAGTTTGTCGTGTCCCTGGAAGGTCACAGTTTGAGGACCTATAAGAAGTGATAAACAGGTGAGGTGCACAGTTCATGGGGGTACATTAGAAGATGAGGCTGGGTTTTTTTTTGCATGTGAAGGATTTCAACTTAAATCTTTTTATCTTAGGGGATAGAAAGCAAAGTGCGGGTCTTAAAAATTACCCCAGTCATCAGTCTTTCCCCACTGCACAGCAGGAGGAGGTAGGGTATCCTGTGGCTCACACCAAGCTAAGGTGCTCGTGTATATACAGCAGCCCAGTTTTGGGCATGGCATGTGCCACAAGCTACAGAGTCACTGCTTGGGGATTGCCAAGGCAGTGCTGAGCTCGTGTGTTTACTTGTCCTGTAACACTGGGCATAAAGACACGTGCTTGTACTCGGGACTTGGGAGCAGCCATGGAGCTTCGCGGTGTTCTGTGGCGGAGGATGAGATTATTACAAGTCACATTTATTACACGTCTTTGGCCGCTCAATGTTGGTTTTACCATTTGAGTCTCTTGTGTATTTTCAGCATCTTGAGTTAAACAGTTCCTCTCCTGTAGGAAGCTACTTGGTCACGCTGGTATGTGGTCTGCTGGTGCACATCTGTGACTGCTTTCTCATGGGATTCAGCTGTTACTAAAAAAGATTTTCATTCCTCTGCAGATAAGCAGGTTTAACTTGTCTGTTAAGGATAGTGTGATTTTTATTTTTATTTTTTCTTATTTTCTGTTTTCAGCTGACTGTTATGCATATGCATGCCTTACTGAAAGACTATATATCAAACCTCTGCCAAGTGTTTTGCGGAATTAAGATGAAAGTGAGTGAGGTGCAGGCAGCACCCCTGAGCTCTCCTCAGTGTGAAGGGAGGCACCTCCTGGCTGCCTCTCTTCACACTGAGGAGGGCTTTCCTGTGCCACAATAGCCTTGCTTTGCTTCAGGCGCTGCCCCAGCCTGGTGAAGCTCTGCCCTGCACCAGTTCTGCTGCCACTGTGTCTGCTTTATAGTGCTCTGAGATCCCAGTCTGTGCAAGAGGCAGAGAGAAGCCCATTTCAAGCTCACGCTGATTGTATTTAATCTTTTTTCTTTATTTTTTCTTTACTCATGAAAGAAGTAAATAGAACTAATCTGTAGGATTTACAAAAGGGAGTTCAGCCAGCCCTGAGGATTCATGGTCTTGAAGTCCTGTGCTTGATTATTTTACATTTATGTCATTAAAATCAGGCTGCTTTAGGTTACTCTGCTAAATGTTTCAGAGAAAAAAGGCACTTGGACCAGCACTGAGCCAAGGATACTTAAACAGAAGGTAGCCTGGTAGTGTCCCTGCTGCTGGTTGCATTTCTCCCACACAGGCACACAAGGTAGTGGGTGTGAGCACTTCTGAACTCACAAAAAATATTGAAGTGGTGGCTTTTGGATGTTGGTCTTTTCCCTTCTTTCCTTGAAGGGAATGCAACCACTTTGACCAAAACAAATGAATCACAAGATTGCATGTGGCTTTCAAAAAAATTTTTTTTTTCAGATTTTTTTATGTAGCTCGCATCATCTTGCTCTGAATGCTGTGTTGTTTTGGCATGGGGTTTGTTTGCACTTTTTTTGGCAGTTCAGCCTGCAAAGAAACTTCTAATAGCAACTCTCTGTAACCTTGGCAAGCACAGAAACTGCTAAAATGAATGAAGGAACAAGCGGACACAAAATCCAGTCAAAATACACTGAAAGTAAGTTTTGAAGAAGTTTTTTCTCATGTTTGAGAATGTTGCTCTTTTCCTTTTTCCTGTGTGCCACGGCTCCCAAGGGCCAAGCGTCTGCAGAGGATTGAAGACACATCCTGGGAGCTGGCAGCAGGATGATGCCTCTGCTGAAGGCCAGCCAAGCAGCCTGCTCCACGTGGAGGGTGGAGGTTCCATCTGCCTTCCACCATCTCCAGACTGCTGTGACGGATGCTGTTTCCCAGGGAGCAAATCTCGCTGCGTTGCCCAGGGCTCCAAAAGACAGGCATTGGAGGAGGGAGGAAACCAAGCCAAGCTTATGGAGTTGTTGGAGGGATGCAGAGAGATTGTAATCAGCCACAGGAGGATGGCACCCGCCAGCATCAGCACCCCTGCCCTGCTCAGGAGGTATCTGCTCGTTGGTGGTGTGCACAGTTCTGCTGGGGGCACTGTTTGCTTTTTCAGCTGGCCCTGATTCTGAGAGTTCTGCTCTGCCCAATAGGATGTCTTGCTCCTGTCTGTTATCCAGTAGCTCTGTGCTGAGCCTTCTGCCCTCCATTCACTCACCTTCTCAGAGGTTTATTCCTCTGACCCTGCATAGTGCTTTTTTTGATTATTGTTTGTGTTTTTAATGAGTTGAGGAGAGGTGTCATCATGTTTATATCCATGGAAACTGGAGCCATGGGTTTTGAGTCATTAAATTTATACCTAGGCAGGACCGCTGTTGCAGTCACTGCCTGCTGCATACAGCCATATGTTTTCATTTTGAGAGCCTGTGTTTACAGAAGACAGCAACTGAAATCCTGGTTTAGATTGTTCCTTACAGTCAAACTGCTGTGGTCTGAATGCTGCAAGAGTTAACTTTCAGTGGAGCACACACAGTAGTATCAAGTTTCTAGCCCAAATGTAACAAACTTCGTGCCTCTGCAGGTGAATTTTATTTCTTTTATGGCAGACAACTTAGGAGCTCACTAGAATGGGAACATGTGTATGAAAAAAACAAATATTTAACTCAATCTCTTCCCTGAATGATAACAAACCTGAGACTCTGAATGTACCTGATGCAGAATAGTCATCCTTTTTCATCGCATGCCTTGCATTCCTTCACCAGGTATGTATTTAAGGTCTGTGTGTGCAGTGGTGTATTTGTCTGTACTCTGTAAATGAAGTTTTGTGATCACAAGACATAGCTTCTGTTTTCCACTAGAGGCCAATGAAGCACAGGACAAGGCTGCTGCAAGGCTTTCAGGGAAAACCCCATCTTTTTTTTCCCTTCCAGACCTGTTGTTGAGCAGTGGTATCTCCATCTTGATGATTATTTTTTCTTTTAGAAATTATTCTCCCTCTAATGAAGTGGAATTCTGTTGCTGTCTTCCTCCCAGCATTTTGTTCCCAAAACCTTCAGAAAGTTAAAGAACTGGCATCTTGATTTGCTGTTATGTGTTCCTTCCATGTTTCCAACTCCTAGCTGTTAACTATGTAGCAGCCTCCATGGAGTAAAGGGCACATCGAAAAGGCAATGGAAACAGTGAGTCATACCAGTGCTTGGGACTTTTAAGAGTTTCAGGAAATGGTACATCTTGAGCTACTGCGTTTTACTGGGGAGCTTCCTAAATTTTGTGCTTACAAGTGACTGAGCCAATGACATCCCATTCCAGCTAAGGCGCAGTGTTCTGTCCCTACTGTGAAATCATTCTGCCCAAGTGCCTTTGCCTCCTGACTCCTGATCTCCTCAGATCATATCTCAGCCCTAAGTAATAACACTGGTCTTTTACAAAGTTTTTAAGAGGTCCAGAACAGCAAAAGTCCTCAAATGTGAGGCTGGTGGTGCCAGCTCTGTGTCACAGACAGAAGAAGCCATCTGGAATAATGTTTCTTTGCCTGGGAACCACTCCACATTTTCTGTCTCAAGTAAGTGCAGAATAATGCTGCCTAATGTGTTGGTTAAAGCCAGTTATATTTACAGTAGAACAAAGGCACTGCTTGGGGTATTAGCTTGGAAGATGGTTTAGGGTTTTGTTGCTGCCTGGTAGGGTGTCATGTGGGTGGCACATATGTGTGAGCTCCTCTGGATGCCATGCTGCTGGGTCTGGTTAGAGCACTGTGCTTTGGCTGCAGATCCTAAACCTGTGAGATTTCTCTGGGGGTTGTAGGAAACCTGACTTTAGAGGGAACTGGGCTTCTCCTTTGGAAGGATATACTGCTATGAATATGCTGCTATGGTAGGAACCAAAATTAAGGTGGGATTACCGCTCAGAGAGTTGCCTGAGCCAGTTCTAATCATGTGGTGGCATGGCTTAATGTAGCCCTTTGAGCTGGGGCACACCCATGCCCCCCCAAGATTTATCAGCATCTGCAAAACCCTGACCCAGCCTGTGAGCCAGAAGGGCTCTGCTGCAGCCTTTCTGTGGTTAGAGAGGGGAGGTCAAGCCCAGGCGAATGCTGCATGAGACAGGCTATAACCCATGACGTGCCTCCTCCAACTTCATTCAGCTACTGTCTGCAAAGGATTTCCTAATGTGGCAGGATGGGCTGCTTTGAAGTTTATACCACAGAATATGGTAGCTGGCTCTTCCAGAATAAATGGGGTTTGCAGTTTTGCACTGTTTGCTAGGCAGGGGCATCTGGAAACCGCCTCCAAGTCGCCAGTGGCTTCAGCGAATATTGAACACCTTACTGTCAACTGCAGAAAGCTGATTTATTACTATTATTTACTCCTCATTAGCACTGATGTAACACAGCAGGGAATCGAGAGCAGCAGCAGCTTCCTGGCCGTTATCTGATGCTGCTGATGGCCGTGTGTGTGTGCCGTGCTAGGGTGTTATGTTTGTGCAGGACCTGAGATCAGGGGGAGGTAGCAGCTGGCAAAAATGGAGAAAAAAAGGAAGAAAAGAGAATCTAGCTTAGCTTTATTTATCCCCTGGTGCAAGTAGTGTCAGAAACACTCATACAGTATATCACATAAATTGAAAAATAAGTAGGAAGTGAGATTGACACATCAGCTTTCAGTCTAAAGGAGTCCACAGCTATTTTTGCAAAATGAGCAGTTGTGTGTATTACCGGTCACACATGCTGTTTAATTTCCCTTGTTTTCCTGCTGTGCACCTTCTCTTTGTCTCATAGGTGGATGTCAAATAAAGTGTCACTGGGAATAAATGTTAAAAGCTCAGTATCTGTTTTAGAATAGAATTACAGAACCATTAAGTCAAAAGACCTCCAAGAGCATTGATGATCATAGACCTAGCAAAGAGTGCACCTGTCCAAGCCATGACTAGCCAGGAGAATGCTGTGGGAAACAGTGTCCAAGATTTTATTTGGAGCCTGATAGACAACATCCACAGCTTTTCTCTCATCCACTAGTCAGGTTGCCTGGTCACAAACGGAGATCATGTTGATCAAGCAGGACCCGCCTCTCATAACCCTGTGCTGGCTGGAAAAGATCCCCTGGTTGTCCTGTCTGTGCTGTGTGATGACACTCAAGATGATGTCTGTAAATTTCCCCAGCACTGAGGTCAGGCTGACAGACCTGTACTTCATGGAATCCTCCTGCTTGCCCTTCTTGTAGCTGGGTGTGTTATTTGTTCACCTCCCTGATTAACCAGGACAGCAGGTAAATGATGGGAAGTGGCTTGGTGAGCCACTTTGTGTTCAGGTGTACCTGAAAGATTAGGACCTTATGATACAAGGTGCTGTGCAAGCAAAAACCCCAGAATCGCTTTTTACAGTTTATATTCTAACTGACAAGGGGAAAATAATTATAAGTGTAATTTTCCTGGTGTTTGTACGTTCCTTGAAACAGTGGGACCACCCTTATAAACCATGTTAGTATTAATAATTCTTCATTATCTGAAGAATGGTGTTACAGAGTGACAGCCTTGCTGTAACTGAAGCACTGTAAAGCAGGTGCGTTGACAAAAATGTGAGGCCCCAGTTTCTTGGAGTTTCAAGACAACCACATTTCTCTGCTGAGGTTTGCCACATCAGAAACGTTCAAATGAGAAAAGGGGCTTGGGGCATTCTCCTAGCTTTAATTCCAAGGTGCTAGTTCCCTTGGCAAGCAGCAGTACATTCCTGCCCAGCTGTTTCACCCTCCTGTAAAATGGGCCATTTGCAAACTTGCACTTCAGCAGCAGTGGAGACAGAGCCTTGGGTAAGTACAAGTCTGACAGAGGCTGAGCAGAGGCAGTGACTCTTGCATCATCTGTGATGCACAAATAGGGGATACTTTTAATGCTTCTTAATGTGTTAAATTAGAGGAACGTTCAGCCCTGTTTTCTTGGTGCAGGTATTAATTCTAGACGTGGATTATGTCCAGGGGATAAATTCCCACTGCTTACAGCACAGACCGACTTTGGGTGGAGCTGGCAGCCCTCTGGCCATGCTCAGGCTCTGGCACATGGAGGTGGCAGTTCTGTGTTTGGCCGAGGCAGAGATGCTGGCATCGATCCTCAGCTGCCATTCAACTCAAGCCAACAACTGCATCAGGGTGCACTTCAAGCTGCTCTGCCTGGGAAAAGTACTATTAGATCAGTGCATGCAGTATTTTATACTAAGCCTTTTATGCCGTCCCCAATACCACAAGTCAGCGGGATGCTTACGAATGAGCAGCAATGTTTGATCTGGGCCTGTAATTTTGTTAACCGTTTCTCCTTATATTAATTTACATTTGGGTGATTCTGTGAGAAACTAAAGCAGAATTTAATAACACTAATATTAAAAAACCAATATCAGGTCTGCATATTTCAATCTGATTAGTAGTTTTTCTCTTGATTAAATTATGCATTTTTAATGCAAGCCCTTCATTTGTCTGCAATAACATGGCACTCTAACCCTCTGTGTAAAGCGAGCACAATTCAGTGCCCTTTTTGCTCCTGCTAGTCCTGGATGCAAATTTCCTTGTTTCTCAGTAATCTTTTCTCTGTATCCATCATAGTGCTTGCCATTGCTTGCCTAGAATAAAAGGTCATTGTAAATCCTGAATTACTCTTGGAAGTTGCTCACACATTTATTTCCTAGACTTGATATATTTCATCCTCTTGCACGTTGGAAATAGATTTAATCAAAAATGAGAATTTGTCTGGGAGAAACAGTTCATGATTCTTTTGCTTTGTGTGTGTTTTTTTTTCCTTCCCATATAAAAAGGTTTTGATAAACAAACCCACTCCCACCCCCTCCCCTTGAATTTAAACTGTTTTTCATTTTAGTTTGGACAGCTGATGTTGAATAGTTATTCTTTCTCAAAATATTTCCTTTTTTTTGTTGCAGGGGATATAGACAAGAATTCACTTTTCACCTCACTGTAATATTTCAGTGATTCTCCAAAGTCAACCCCACCAAAGTGTGGTTAAAATGATAACATGAGATCTTAGTATTGCATCAGTCAATAGCAAAAGGAGTATTGGGTTTAGTGACACTAGGACATAGTGCTGCTGTGGTTATTTGGTAAGTACATCTTGTCCCTGATGCCCTCAAGGTTTATTTGGTATGTATTTTTTTGTATATTTTTTGTGTGAAGTTGATTGCAAATTTTGCTTTTTCCGTATAAAGAAACAAAGATGGCACCTTCACCTAGCTCTCCTCTTTGTGGCTATCTCATCAAAACCTTATATTGATCTGGAGAGCTGTGAAAAAGGGACAGCTGGGGCCTCAGAACTAACCTGACCTGCTTTTTTCTTAATTTTTACAGTGTCTTAAAAGTTTCTTCTTTAATTTTGCTACCTGCTAGGAGGCAACAGTCCTGCTTGCTACTACCCTCATTTATTTTTACTGCCCTGTATCTGCACAAGAATAAGCCAGAATGATGTGCATCAGCTACCATTTTTGTTTGAAAAAACTATAAGATAATGCTGTTCTCACAATGTAGTCTGACTATAATTTTCCAAACACCAGGCGAAGTGCTGGGCCGTGAACTTAAACCCAAAGAGAGAGAAAAAAAGAAAAGAAAAATATGTTCCACCAGAGGATTCACAGCCAGCTTTAGTGTTATAATAATTTGATATCCTTTTTACCATGGATCTGTGATTTGTTTGCTTTTCCAAGCAGGACTGTTTCCCAACCTCTTTTCCCTTATATTCTCTCATATTCATGTTTATCAGTTACACACAGAAATAAAACTGCTTTATGGTGAATACCCTCATTAATGTGGTTTAAACACTGTTGACTTTAAAACGATCCACTCCAAAGCTCCAAAGGCATTTTCGAGATTAAAAGTATCATTCCCCTTTTAGCACAAACAATGTGAAGGCACCAGGTAGAAGGCAGAGATAGGGAAAAACCATTTCCAAAGCTGAAAGGGATTCAGGAGATTTAGCTACAGCCTATCCAGCTTAAAATAAAGTTACAGCCCTGTCCTTTCCCGTGGCTCACGTCTCTGACACAAACGTCACTAAAGCCGTAGAGAGGAGCATCGCTGCTTGTTCTGAATCGCTGAAACTCAATGACTGAGAAAATAATGTCAACTAATGCATCCCCTCTGGGGCCCAGTCCCTTAGTGGATTTTTTTTTTCTTTTGCCTCCATTTGGGCAAGGAATACTGTGAAGGGGAAGCTGTGCATCAGGAGGAGATGTCTCTAGGTACTGGATATACATCTTGTCAAAATTTAGACCTTGCCCTTGCTCTGAGGACTCAGGTAGTTTTCTGAAGGCACCAAGTGTCATTTAAGCTTTCAGATGTTTTACATCAACTTCCCAACATGTACCAGCATGATCTCCTACCTCATACACCTGCAATGAGCCTTAAACCTAATTCTGCACATGCATATACCTGAACTGCCTTTGCTTTCACGTTCAGTTTCCCTCTTACTAAAAAAAACCAAAAAGGCAAATTATTCACTTTGATGTCAGACCACATTCAGGGACTTGCATACTCAGCCCAGCTTTACTGCACAGAAGTCTCCCTTCTTTTTGTGTTTGTGGAGGAACTTGGCTCATGGTCCTTTCTGCAAGCCAGAGCTCCAGGCTCCCAAAACCTCACCTCTGCTTCTCTATAGCTGGAATTCAGGTGCCCACCAAAGCCATTCTATCACTCCTCTCCTCTGCTGGACAGGGCAGAAGAAATATATCAAAAGCCTGATGAGTTGAGACAAGGACAGTGAGAGATCCACTCAGGAATTACCATAACAAGCAAAACAGGTGTAACTTGGAGAAAAATTTAACATTACCAATCAAATCAGGGTAATGAAAACAAAAACTAAATCTTGAAAAACCTTCCCCCATCTTTCATCCTTCCTGGGCTTAACTTTACTCCTAGGTTTTCTACCTCCAACTGTGCAGAGGGATGGGATTGTGGTCAGTTCATCACGTTCTCTCTGCTGCTCCTTCCTCTTCAGGGGAAGGAGTCCTCCCACTCTTCCCTTGCTCCAGAATGGGGTCCCTCCTACAGGAGACAGTCTTTCATGACCTTTTGACAGCATAAGTCTTTCCCATGGGCTGGAATTCTTCACAAACTGCTCCAGTGTAGGTCTCTTCCACGGGATGCAGTCCCTCAGACAGACTGCTCCAATGTGAGTACCCTGTGGGGTGACAAGTCTTGCAAGAAAACCTGCTCCAACACAGGCTCCTCTCTCCACAGGGCCACAGATCCTGCCAGGAGCCTGCTGCAGTGTGAGCTTCCCACAGGGTCACAGTCTTCTTCATGCATCCACCTGCTTAGGCATGGAGTCCTTCATGGAATCACTTCTCACCCATGGGCCTCCCACGGGCTTCAGGGACACAGCTGCCTCACCATGGGCTGCAGGGGAATCTCAGCTCTGGTGCCTGGGACACTTCCTGCCCCTCTTTCTGCACTGACCTTGGTATCTGCAGGGCTACTCTTCTCATGTATTTTTGCTCCACCCTCTGGTTGCTGTTGCTCTTAAGGTAATTTTTGCCCCTTCTTCAATCTGTCATCCCTGAGGCGCTACTGTCACCACTGATGGGCTCAACCTTGGCCAGCAGTGGCTCTGTCTTGGAGCCAGCTGAGACAGACTGTATTGGACATGGAGGAAGCTTCTGGCAGCTTCTCACAGAAGCCACCCCTGTAGCACACCCTCCTACTGTACCCTGCCCAACCTGGCCACGCAAACCCAACACAAGCAATAATATTGCACTTTTAAGGGTTCCCTTGACAGGTGCTTCTGATTTCACCCCTGAGCCTGTGTAGGTGGGCTGCAGAATTATTCCTGTGAATCAAGGCTGTCCATTCCCATGGCTTCTCCCTGCTCCCGGCCCGCGGTGCCTGCCATGCATCCTCAGAGCAATAACGAAGCTGTCAGTTGCAACCAGGCTTTGCGGATTACCCATATACATTTTGTTCCTGTAAAGCCTCTATTAAGGATGCCATTCCGTGATACATATTTAAGTCAGTATCTCAGCACCACGGTTGCCTGCGTGAAAGAAGCCGAGAAACTATTACTGTGAAATTGCCTGCAGCTCTTGAGCACAGGAGGTAGCAACTGGCTAATAGTTTCTTAGACAGCCCTGGCAGATGTGTCAGGTTGCTTCGCAACTGTGCACCTCGTGGGAGAGCAGTGTGTGAGAAGCTCCCCCCTCCGAGTGTCCCCTCCTGTAATTACTCCACAGCATCATTTCTATAGTGTCAGCAGCAACATATGGACCAAGCACTATTTTGCAGGACTAACCACAAAGGAGGAAGACGGCAATTATGTGTCTGATGATTCTCCAGGGTAGGCATGGGTTGTTTTACGGAAGGCAAAAGAGTCTGAAAGTGGCGGGATTATGATGGGTGTGGCCATGGAAGATGAAACAGTGGATAAAATGACCTTTCACCTTGTGTAGTGCTACTGTCTTACATGACACTGCTTCCAGTCTGGCCTACAATGGCAATTCAAAAAGCAAAATAAAGCATCCATTTGGCATTCAGCTCGCCAAGTTGTTCACTGCAAGGTACATGTTGAGTGAGCAGATAAAGAAGGGTGCAAGGCCACATTACTTTGATACCAAAAAAACAGCCTCCTCTTCCTGAAGCTTGTAAAGAGCTCCAAGGAGTTCCCAGTCAAAGCTGAGTGCCTGGACTTTTACAGATCTAGGTTTAGGTGGAAAACTCCTGTAATTGTCTTTTAAATCCTACCCTAGAAAGAGAAAAATATTTTTTTAAGACAGTCTAGCCTCTCTAACCCTGTATTAAAATAATTTTGTTGCCAAAGCCCTATTTACCAATTATCTACTTAATTTATATGTTTATATCAAATGCATAATCAGATTATATATAAGCTGATTTATTCAAGGAGACAACTGAAAAAGATTAAACACTTTTTTGTTGGTCATATCCACATTGCAACAGCAAAACTCATGCCAGAACCCTACAGGAGAGGTCAGCAGTCCCTGTGCTGTCATCAATAACCCCAAACCTCCCAATTTGTCAGGGAGATACTGTGATGGCTGTGCATTGGACAAGTCATGTCAGCTGCCTCCAAGAAAATCCTACCAAAAAACCCCAAATGAGAGTGAGTCCCTTCCTTCCTTCCTTCCTTCCTTCCCTCCCTCCCTCCCTCCCTCCCTCACCTTCCTTTCTTCACCTCTTCCCCACTTCCTTCCTCCCCCCAATTTGATGTTTACCAGGAATGATTTTGTCACCACTTCAAAGCAAGGCAAAAGAGTTTATACTTTAAAAAAAAAAGATCAACTGCTTATATTTGATTTTGTCTCACAGAGATGGTGGAAATAAAGCTGTTATGATCTCTGTGACAGTCACTACTGCTAATGCCTATCATAAAAGCCAGTAAGGAGGCAGATATGTTGATTTATCATGCATTGCTGCTCCCATATATCTACTTTCTAATAAAAATCTGTGGAATTATTGCTTACACTGAGCTTCATGTGCCCAAATTTGTATAGCTAACTTCTCCTGGAAGATTTCAAAGCTTTATTTATGGGAGGCTTTTATCTAGCCATAAGAAAAGCGCTCGCAATGGGAGCATGCCTACCCTCGAGACTCAAACCCGTTAAGTGTACAGATTTATGCCACCCAAATTCCCCAGTGGAAAACATGCTTTTTATCTGTGCTCTCGATTAAAGCCCGGCTCCAACACGTTTGCTGGCACTGAGGATACTGGTAACCAGGGATTTTTGTATGAGCCCCAGATAAGTCATCCAGCACCATCTCTTCAGGCAGGACCACATGTATCACCTAAGATCAACCCTTCCTTCTAAACCCCCTAAGGGTTGTTTCACAGTTGTGGTTTTTCTCCTCCCAGAAGAATTGCTTTCTTGCCTGCCTCTTAATCTTGTCAAAGAAGGCTTTTTTTCTGATTTTAGAAATTAAATTGTTTGTTTTAAAGTTTGCTACCTGCACACAGCACGTGCTGACAAGACCAATGTGTTATTTTGAGCCAAACTATCTTAAATATGATCTTTGGGACAAGATGTCTCCCTATATTTTCTCTAGAGTTCTTGCAAATTATGATGAATTTTGCCAGATTTAAGAAACAAAGAAATATACCAAGTGCCAAGCTTTATCTCCACAAGGTTGTGAGATGGAAAAATGTTGATGACTTGGAGAAAAACACCTGTTTAAAGGTGGAGGTAAATGCAGTGAGGAGCCAATTCCTGTTTCCAGCAGCAGTTTAGAGCTGTGTCCATCCTACCTTGCCCCTTTGAGCCCTTGGATTCATGCTGAGAGTATATATTTCCCTATGTCCATGTTCAAGTGGCACACCATCACAGCTCTGTCTTGGATCGTGGGGAAGGATCAGCACACAGTGCGGAGTTAAATGACTTGTATTTGACAAACATCCCAAACCAGAGCTGACTCTGGAAATTTCTCTGCACTTTTGTTTTTCCAGGTTTGGGACACCATATGCTGTCCATGTTTTTGTGAAATCTCAGCAAGCAATCATACAATGTGTAATCCCATAGGCACAGCACTGAAAGGGACATGCAAAGGACAACATTCTCAGTACCTGCCATTACTTAAGGGACAGGTTTGTGTAGCACCCAGAAATAGTTATCTTCAAAAGCTAACTGCTGCTCTCTTTCTTACCTTGAAACCAAATTTCATCTTCTTAAACCTCTCCTTTTTTTTTGTGGATCTGTTAGTGAAGTGGCAGGTAGCCCACCTCATAGCTTCAAAAAACCATAAGAAAAAAATTGTTTGGTTGGGAACTCTTAAAAAAAAAAATGAATAACTTCCCCATTTCCCATCCTGCTTTAGACTGAAGATTTCAAACTAATTCTCTTAACATTGAAGCCTTGCTCCTCTTTTTCCCCACTAAATATTTCTTCATTTTCAAGGTTATGCCAACATTCTTTTTCAAGACATGGAGGTGATCTTCAGCACTTACAAGAAGTTAGCAGAGCAATCAATGGGAAGGCTTGATGCTTCAGGCAAATTGGGTCTGAGCCAGTTAAATATTTATATGGGAAGAAAGCAAAACACTCCTCATGTATATGTCACTTGTGCTGGAGTGAGGGCTGTGTTTGCTGTAAAAGTGCAGTTTAGGCTGATGCTCTATTTCCAAGTGTGTCCTGGAAGCAGTTTTGCGTGAAAGAAGGGACAGATTTTTTCAAGTTGTATGTGAAAACATGGTGAAATTGGGAAATAAAAATGTCCCAGTTCTTAATTCTGGGAGCAGTTGCTTTCAGCAATATGAAAAGCTTGTCCTCAAACATGGAGTGAGAAGTTTAATTGTGAGTCAAACAAATTGTATAGGTTAAGCTGAAGCGTGTCATATGGTACTGCTCACATCTTATTTTATACAGCATAGGTCCTTAATAACATGGAACAATTTGGAGGGTTATTCTACAAGTGGAATAGTTTTTGTAAAGTATTTGCTACCATATGTGGCTTGCCTTGCATGAGAAGCATGCAAATAAGAAAATACATTCTTAGGAGCTTTGTGCAATTTTCACCCATCATGGTTCTCCTTGAACGAACAATCCTTCACTATACAACCCTAAGCATCAAAATATTCAAGCAAGTAAGTAGTCCTGATAACGTTGGGGCATTTGGACACTTAGTTTGTGGTTGAGGATGGGGATGAGAGACGACAGGTGTTCACCAAGGCGCTTGTCAAAGCCTGGATAAGTACAATGAGCCAGGGACCATGAGTTTGTGGTCTGCACCATTTCTCTGCCACAGAGTGCCTGGCCTACAGTAGGACCCATAGTGTGAATTCTTTTGCATTGATACTTGGTAAGTTGATGCCCCATGGGTCTGTTTGTAAGACCATTCTGCTTTCATATTTTGTGCTGTCACTGACTTTGCTGGTACATTGGCTCAGGTAGACCAAAGCACTTTTTTCTGATCTTCTGTGTTGCCTTCTCTGTGCAGCCAACAGCTAAGCAGCTGTAGGTGTGTCAGCATTAAGCCCAGCAGATTTACACTGCAAATACTGGCATGGTGATGTTTTTGCAGCTGCCCCTGGAGGCTGTGTATTCCTCAGAGATGCCTGGAAGAAAAAAAACAAGATGAAGGGGAGTTGGAGAAAAAATGTCTTCAAGAAACATCACTAGAAGTACTCCATGGGAAGCAGTGTGGGTGCCCTGGGGTGCTGGTGAGAGATTGATGGGGAAAGGTAATTTTATTTGCCCATCCTTGGACTTTGCAAGGCAGAGCTGCAGCTGAATTGCAGGTGGGTGGTTCTTCCCATGCTGGAGCTGTGGAAGGTGTTTCCATTGGGTGTAATGGGGCCACAGAAAAATCTTCTGATGCCTTGCCTGAGATGGTGTTCAATTCAAAGGAAAAAGTCTTTCTGGTCAGAATTACTGCATCCCTCCCTTTGGGCCAGCATTTGGTCATGGTATCAGATATTGCTTAAGAGGTGCGGATGGGAAAGCCATCTGCAGTCACAGATATATGACCCAGTGGTTAAATAATGGAGCAACACGCCAACACAGCCGGCTGCTCCCCAGATGTGTATCCAGAAACTGTTTGATTCCATTTTTGAATTGCTTTGCTGGTGCAAAGTGGAGCTATTGCATTACCAGCAATTAAGGCACTTTCCCTCGAGGCTGCTCGGGTGCTGCTTGGCCCCAACACATCAAGTGATGCAGGCTCACTTAGAGGGTGGGCTGACCTGTCGCAGAGGATGAGGATAATGGAAAGGTTTTCTTATCCCACTGAAAAATGAGCCTTTTTGGAAGACTTTGCACAAGTGTCTCTGCACCCTGGGGGGCTTCAGCCTCTGCAGGAGGCTTTATATGGAGTGTGGGAAGAAACATATATTCATAGAATACTTTAATTTGAAAGGGACCTTTACAGGCCAGCTTCCTTGCAATGAGCAGGGACATCTTCAACTAGATCAGGTTGCTCAAAACTCCATCCAGCCTGACCCAGGCTTGGGGCACCTATGACCTGTCTGGGCAACCTGTTCCAGTGTTTAACTGTTCTCATAGTAAAATATTTCTTCCTTGTATCTAGTCTGAATCTACCCTCCTTCAATTTAAAGCATTTCCCCCTTGTCCTTTCACAACAGGCCCTACTAAAAACTTGCTACCCCAGGCTGGGTCACCGCTCAGCTTCAGTTACAGACAGACTTTCTCCAGCCAGTTCATAGCATCTGAAGCACTCATTGCAATCATTTTTACTCTGCTCTTTTTAAGGCACGCCCTTTTTTCTCGGAGAAGATAAGTGAAATAATGGTTTCTCAGACTTACATGTAATGAACATATTTCATACAGGCCTTGGAGAGTTCAAAAAAATGGCTGGTTTGAGTAACCTGTGTGTAAGCAGATTTTAATAAGGCATATTCATGTGCTGAAGTGAATCATTCTGGCCCATTGAGTAAATATGTATTAAAGTAATTTTCGAAATACTTCTTTGCAGCCAATGAGCTGGAACGGGTCAGTCCAACCATGTTTTTTTTCAATGCATACATTTATTTATGGAATAGAAGGAGGAACACCAAATTCTTCTGTTTATCTGCCTGGCCAAATGCATGTTTAGTTTCTTCAAGCACAACTACAATGTTTGGAAGGAGAGTCAGCAATGCTCTTTCCTGGTGTTGGGATAGCTCAGTGAAGGGGTCCATATTCATCACACGAAGATGAGAACTGTGACCACATCTCTCTCTCAGCAACAGCTCCCATTGCTTTTGGCATGAATTCCCAGGATACAGGAAACCTTGGAGCAAGCCCAGGGGAAATGGGTGAGGTACTCCTGGTTTGAGGTTGTTATTAGGATTGTATATGAGCAGAAATCCAGTGGCTTGGCCTTGATTTTTCCAGTATGCACAGCAGGTCTGGAACACCTGGAAACTTTCTGGCAATTTAGTATAGTGTGATGTTTTTTCAGCATCATGGTTAGTCTTTGGTCATTTAAATTCCAAAGAGGAACGTAAATTTGTTTTTTGATGAGGATAAAACATGGGCAGTACCCCTATTTTTGAAGGTGTGCAGCAGGGAAGTTGGAGTCAGTAGCAGAAGTGTGATTGGATTCATTCATGTATTTTCAGATCCATTTTCATTTTGCAAGAGTAAATCATAAAACATCTGGGACTGTTTGACATACACATACAGGCAGCAATTAGTCCTAGCCTAGGGGCAAGAGGGCAGAGAGGGAATTTTTGCCAAGGTCTGAACATTTGTGGATTACTTTATGTTTATTGTACATGTGTGGACTTAACACCTGGAAACGGAGGCAGAACAGCAGAAATGCCCATTTTCCACTTCAAGCACCTAAACAACAGAAACAATTAGTCATTTGCCTCCTCTGGAGAAAAAGAGCATTTAAAAAATATATCCCAAGCAGGAATATGCATGTGTGCCATATTCCATCATTAACTTATCTCCAGCCAGTGTACTTTATAAATATGCACAGATGGCTCATGTTGCTGGTTAAGATTTACAAATTAGGTGGTTCATATTTTTAAACAAAACCTCAAGTGCTGAATAAAGAAAATGTCATGACTCTTTAACAATTGGGGAAAAAAGTCTAGTTCAAAGGCACAGCTGTGGGACATCATGGGAGTGGAATAAGACAGGAGGTCTTTCCCTTCAGGAGCTGGATATCATGTATTTAAACCATTATTTTTGTCCTTACAAAGTGTAGTCTGAGTCTGGTGTCACCTTATGGACCTTCTGCCTCCTCAGGTTACTGGAGAGGCTGGGAGCCATAGGTTGCTTTTTATCTGTTTCCCCCAAGTACAGGTGGGTATGTTGTAAGAGCAGCCAGCAGCTCCAAGAGAGTTGGGACTGTGATGCTGCAGTAGCAGAGCAAAGAGAGATGCTCTGTCCCAAAGAATCTGCTCCCTGGGGGGCGTTATATCCAGGTTTGTGTGTGTGTGTGTATATATATATATGTATATGAAAAATATAAACAGTATACCCACCAGCACATTTGGGTGATGACAGATGGTGTTAATGGTGATAATAATTATGCATCATTTTCTTTTATCTGTATTTTACTCACTATTGCAGTGGAATGGACATCAAACTGTTCCTGTCTGTGCCTTTCTTCACACAAACAGTGGGGGGAAACCCGTCTTTTTAGTTATTATTGAAAAGAAAATACTAGTGAATTGGGTTAAGGGGAAAAAAACCCAAACAACCAGATGCTACTTGAAGCAGTGCTTTCAAGTCAGTAGAATTCTCTGTGTTGTGTATTTGAATATTTTTAATTGTTTGGTCTGTGTTAACGTCCTTCTGATCAGTGTGTGAGGTTCCCTGAATTCTGTAAGATGCAGAGCTGGGAAATAGCTGGCCTCTTGTGCCAATCTGGGTGAGTGCCCAGCTTCTTGTTTTTATTGTGATTATATGTCCTCAAAGAAGGTACTGCTGAATGACAGTCTTTTAAAAGAGGTAAAACTAAGAGGGTAAGGTCTGTATCAAGCCCCTATGAAGATGCTTCTGCAATAACACTTCTCATTTTCTGTGATTGCCCTCCAAAATGAAAGATGTAGGAGCTGCCCAGAAGCTCTGCCCATTCTGTTTGACAAAGAAAAAAACAGAAAGTGATTTGATCAAAGACTGAATATAGACATGTTTTCTTTAGCTAAAGAGCCCTTCAGTTGAGCACACAAGGGTTTGATGAGATCTGAAGGCTGAAAGCTGAGGGCTACAAAACAAAAGGCAGATTTTAACAATGAGGGAATTAACTCTGGAAGCAGCTCACCGAGATGTGGTGTGTGTCCTTTTGTCTTCATAGCAAAGCTCTATGCTCTCTGAAACGTGTGGTAGGACTCAGACTAAAAGTTTCCAGCCCAGCTGCAGGCATAGCAGGGTAAGTTCCCTGTTTGTAGCTTTCAGACCCTTAAAAATCTTGCTGGCTGAGCTTTAGTTCGGTGCGTGTGTGTGAGGAAAAATTATAAAATCTTCTTTCAATCTAACACTGGGAAATAGTTTCAGAAGACCTTTGCAATCAATTCTTTTTTTAGTAGTTCCTGATGGTTTCTCTTCGTGATTTGAACTGTGATGAGCTGAGTGAGGTCAAAGAAAGCTGAAATATGCTGAACTTGACAAGACCTCCTCTCTCTGGATTCGCTCCCCTTTGCACTTCTTAATTTAATAGAAGATACCCTGTTAAACAGCTGATAGACAGGCAAAAATTTCTTATTTTATTAAATTGCCTAAATTAACACTCTCTTTTTTTCACCATGCTTGCTCATCAGACGTATTTCACATCCAAAGTGAACTCCATTTTTGGTAGTGATGGTGCTGAACAACTCATTTTCATGGCAGTTAGGCTTGCTTAGTCATCAGGAATAATATTTTAATTGTTTTCCATCTCTCAATAACGATAATTTAATGATGATTAATTTAAAGAAGTCACAGCTGCAGGAAATACCCCTCAGCTCAAGCATGGGGCTTCTGCTCCACCGACTGCTGGGGGAGTCACCTTATCCCCTTCCCCTTCCTGCTCTGCTTTCAGGACTGTTTTGCACATTTTTCCCCCTCACTCCTCGCTGTTGCTTTTTGCCCTTCCTTGAATGCGATTTTCCCCCGGGGCACTGCCGAGGGGCTGTGCGGTGCCCAGGTGCGGGGCTGCCGCGGCGCCGGCAGGACTCGTGGGGAGCTCCATCTCGCAGGCCGGCACCTGCCATCCACGCAGAGCCACAGGCACGGAGCTGTGAGGGCAGTGCCAACATGCCGCTTTTCCACGTAGCGTCGGCTAAAAATGTCCTGCAGCTGGGCTTCTCCTTCAGGCCTTCTTTCAGGCCGGGTGTCCCTGGGGCCCAGGTGCGGCTGTTGTGACGAGTCCCGGGGGCCGGCTCCCCTCAGGCGGCAACCTGGCTTTAAAGGAGGGAAGAACTTGCCGATCTTTCTTGACAAATTTGGTGAATGATAGTTGATTTTAGTTTCTTTTTTTTCTTAAAAGGGCTGAACTATTGCTTGGTTTATTTTTAAGTAAGCTCTTCTTCGCGTGGTCCAGCTGGTGACTTGAGAAAAAGCAAGAGGAAAATGTGTGCAGCACCCAATGCCCAAGGACAGCCTAGGGTTTGCTGAAGGCCTGCGGTGCTGGGGAGAGCTCTCCCGTCCCTTCGGTGCTTTTCCCTAGTTTTATGACTGCAATTCAGACATGTCCTACAAACAGTATCACTAAAAGGTATGTGCAGTTGGGTTTTATTTCATTTTTATTTCTCTGATGTCTGGTCTGGCTCTTTTAGCAGCTTGGCATTTCTGTATCTTAATCTTCTCAGTTTGCTAGCAAGGAGAGGAAGGAATGTACAAAATACTAGAACAAATATTGAGTAGAAGTCCAGTGGGTGACTTTGTCATTTTTCTGATCCATCTTGTGAGGGGCCCAGGAGTTGAGAGTTTTGCCACAAACAGAGAATTTCAGCTGAGCAAAAGCAAGTACAGAGAAAATTGGGCAATTGAAATCACATTGACCTTTGCAAGGTTATGTTCATCCCATCTTCTGCCACCTGGTGTCATGGCCTGGGTATGGGGAGCAGCCAAATGTGGTCCACTCAGCCTTTATGTGCCTAGCGTTTATCATGGTCAATGCACACGTGTTGAAAACCTTCTCTACGTCTCCATGTGCATCTGGTTTTTATAGCTACCATATGACTTGATTTCCCACAGGAATTCCTCATCTCTGGTCTGTCTATGCATCTCCATTCCACAGTAATCATTTGCACTGTGGCTTTACAATAAACTAAGTTTCTTCTCTGTGTCTGTAGCATTCAGTCTGATGAGGCTACATGAAAGTTATCCATTGAAAATCATGCTTCATAGTTTTGTGGTCTTTGATTGAGATTTTCTGCACTGAGAATCTGTAGGAGTTACCTTATTTTTCAGACAAAATTCTTATTGAAATTGGTGAAGAAAACCAGGGCAGTTGTTTAGGTGTCTGAGTACAAATTCAGCTTTAAACACTGAGCCCTGCCAGTCTCTCCTAGTGCACTGAGATGTGCTTACTGCTAATTGCATAATAAATCAGGGCAAATTGCAAGGTGCTGGGGTGTTCTGGAGCGGCCTTTGCAAACCTGCAGCCTCTGCTCACCAAGCAGCCCTTGCCTCATGTGAACTCACTGTCCTGCTGCTCCTGGATGCATCAGCTAAAATTAGTTATAACCAGATAGGAAAAAGTGTGTGCTGGTGGATTGATGAACCAGGGATCCCTGGGGTTTAAAAGCATTAATCCTCTTAATTTCAATAGCAGTGAAGCTTTTTAATTGCTGAGATAGTCTTCCAAACATTCCCTAAGGGAAAAGCTGGTCTTCAAAAAAAAAAAGAAGAAACAGGGAAAAGCTCCCCCTATTGTGAGATTGGCTGTCTTCCTGGGAATAGGTGGATCTCATGGGAACTACAGGTAGGTACTGGAGTGGATCTTGGGTAAAACTGTCCAGTATGTTGCAGGGATACATGTGTCTCTCCCTGTGGTGGATAAACGTCCAGCAAAGGATTAAACTCATGCAAATGAGAGGCAGCTGTGGCTCCTTGAGCCCTAAGGGTTTGGGGGTATTGTGTGCTGGCTGCCTCCCATACCAGGAACTGTTGTTGCAATGGGGATGATGGTATGTTGCAGCACACTTGCAGTTAGGTTTCATTTACAAATAATTGAGCAAGGCTGTTCTGGTTTTACTTATTTATTTTTGAAGGGCAGGCCTTCCGCGCTGAGTTGTCAATTGCCAGGCATCTAGGAGTGTTTCTGTCCTTTCATGCTGATCAGAGGAAAAAAGAAGAGGGATTGCAGCAGTGGTTCTGTGTCTGTCCTTGGGGATACAGTCCTTGGTGTGAAATGTATAAAGACCTTTTTATATGATAAATCACAGCAGGGACAGGCATGTCTGTCACAAACAGCTTCCTGCTCCACAAGATGCTGAACAAACAGGGAACAAAAATCTGGCTATTGTCCTAGTTAGGTCAGTGGGACAGTTCGTATGCAACCTGAAATCTGTGTGCACAGCTCCTTGCATTGGTGCCAAACACAGAATGGTGCTCCAACCCCGTGTAGATATTCTGAGTTTCAGAGGAGTTCCCCAATAGAGCCAAATTCTGGCCCAAAGCTGCAACAGTCAGAAGAAAATTTTTATGTAACTTTTGAATCAGATTTAAATTTAAACTAATTTTAAGTACTTTTTTCACAATGTTAAAATTTTATATTGTACTTTCTACATTTCATTTTTAATGATACCATTTTTATTATAAGGTTTCTAAACAGATGAAGTGAAAAAAAAAGGGATTTCTAGAAGCCTAAAATATCCTGTTCCCTTCCTCCTGTTTTTTTGGGGTTTTTTTGCCATCAGGAGTTCATCACAAATGACCCTTTTGTAAAAATGGCTTTAATTTTGACAAGATGTTTGCTTTCTCATGAAAAACTGTTTTGGTAGAAGATCTCCAGACAGTGTCAGTAGCGAAGACTCTTACTCTCTGTAGCTTAAATATTGTTAGTGTGTCAGGGTTTTGAAGTTAACTCAAGGATCCAGATTTGTGGGGGGTTCAAAAATGAAGAAAGTCCAAAGGTGTAAAACCTGTTTTAGCTTTATCTGCACATGACTCTGCCCTGTCTGTTTGTTCCTTCTGAGAATGAGTATTTGTGTGTGTGCGTGTGTTTTGCTTAGAGTTTTATATAAGGGCAACTGGTGAACAAGCACACTGGAGATAAACTACTTCTCCATGAGTTTCAGGTTGAAGCCCAACCTGATTTATTAATGTTTTTCCCTATTTGTAACAAATGTTTTTCTATTTCCCCTATCGGTTGGTGACACCATTTCTGTGGTAAATGAACTGACATGTGAAGGTAATGATGACAAGGGGCTGATAATGGATGGTGAGTGGAAAGGGGAAGTTCGGTGCAACAACATGCATGCCCTACTGAGGTTGATTCAAGGACACCTATCAATCAAAACGGTGACAGCAGTCAGGGAAATTTAATTGGAGATTCATTGAACCCTTAATGATGTGACAAAGAAAAATAAGGAGGCTAAAAAAGGCTTCTGGGCTTTTCTTCCCCTTCATTCTACCAGTTCTCAGAAGGAGAAGGGGACCGTGGGATTGCCAAAGGCGCCTCTTGTCATTGCATCTGTGAGAGGTAATCATCATGCTTTGAAAGGGAGCAAAGCTGAGCTGGTGTATATATATATATATATATATTTCATTGCTTCAGTTCAGAAAGAGGGTTGCCAAAGACCTTTCCTTTCACTCACATGGCAGGCCTACCTGCCTCTTGATTGTAATTGGAGGTATATAAAGAAAAGCTAACAAGGTTACCTGTTCCTTGCATGAAAATGGGGAAAAGCCATATACTGGTGTGGGCAGTGTTCCCCACAGGAAGCTTTATTCCAACCCCCTTTCTCCTAATCTTGTTTTATCACCAACAAACACGATGAGTTACGTTTGGGAGCGTGCAATCTGTTGGAACTTGAGAGCTGAGTTACCTGGCTTGTAAATGACAGGATAGATAAAAGGCTTCCATTCCTTCTGAGCTGCCTTTCAAAACTAGCAGGGGTATTTAGTGCATATGGATAGCTCCTCCTGTTTGGCTTTTGCATACATTTCCATGAATAATACATTATTATTACTTTAGTGGAACGCCCAATATGTGAAACGGACTCTCTGCAGATGCAGAGAATCTGTTAATTTTTTTTCACCCAGCAATTCTCTCTCTTTGAATATGCCATGTAAGAGATGGCTCTTTGGGTTGGAAAGGACTCTACTGGGAAAATACTTCATACACTTGAGATATTATTAGCTCTTTTTGTTGTCTGAAAAACCCATTCCTTCCCCTGTTTTGATTCAGTTTGCTTAGTTCAGTGTTGAATCTGGGTAAAATGACAGGGAATGGTGTGTTTTATCAGAGAATGGTGAATTTTATCTATATCTTTAATTTCTCTTTAGTCTGATCCATTCCCACCAAACAAGACTAAGCCATGTACCTGTATGTGTTTCAGTGATAGTCCTGAAGTACAGCAACAACTAGTGCAGGCACATCTAAATATTTGTGTTTCTAAAGAACTAAATACTTTTATATTTGGATATATAAAGAGCTAAATACCTAAATATTGTGGTCACAAGCCAAGTTGCTGGGCAGATGTAGCCATTAATGTGATGGTCAGACTTTGTTTTGACCAAATTTGTAAAGATGTGGGCAAAATAAAAACATAAAGGGAAAACCTTCTTGATTTTCGCCTCCCTTCCCTCAGTGAGCTGAGAAAAGCTGATAGGAACCGATCAGGAGGTAGAGTGTACGATAGCACACAGCATAGGATGGGATTCAATAATCCTCATCTTATCTCTTCTTATTTCTGAAACTGGTGATGTGCATCGATAATTAAAGTGAATGGCAAGCTGCAGTGCCACCCTGACCTCTGGGATACCAGTTGTCATTAATAATAATGCAGTCAGACAATAAGGTTTTAGCACCACATTAATACAGACAGGATGAGAAAAGGGGGATAAAGCCAAAGGGATAAGCCAAACCCCTTGGTTTCATCTGGGTATCCTTTCATGCTGATCTCTCCCTTCATGCTCTTTGATTCCAATTATTCCCCTCTCTTTATAGGCAGGAATATTTGTTTAATTATGCTATGGGATGGAAGGAGCAAGGAAAAACAGATTTGGATCTACCTACCATTTTTGGCTCTACTATAGTTGTATATGCTCCACAGAAATCCATACTTGCCTTGTCAGAGACTGCATTTGGACACCTTGCATGCCCAACTGGACCTGCAGCTTGGCTCCATGTAGTTCTAGTCAAAAACTTGAGGGCCCATGCTGGAAAATTCAGGCATGACTCCTTTCCTGCCAGATGACAGTGTGGCTCACAGCACCTTTGAGCTTACACCAAAACTTGAAGGAAAGAGCATATATTTCCAGTCTCTGTTATACTGCTGTCTGCATACCTGTGTAGCTGAATTAGCCTGGGTTTATCACTGTGCAGAACTTTCCCAATGTAAAGTGAGAGCATCTGCATTTGCCAGCCTCCCTGTGCCTGCCTTAAAGCCCACAGACACCTGTGAGATGTAATCTGTGTTAGAGCTTGTGTATCATTCCTACACATAAAAAAAGTGAAGTTGTTTCTAAAAGCCTTCTACCTTGTTCAGGCTCTGCTGTTTGTCAAGATAGATGAAGTTTTGCCACCCATTTTTATGACTGGTGGACTTAGAAACCAAAGTCAGCCCTGT
>WAAE01018207.1:0-17427 GCA_013400495.1 Nicator chloris | reverse complement strand
AAAAAAACAAATAATTACTGTCAGAACTGGACTGGTGATTTCTTTGTCCTGCCTGAGAAGGGTTTTCACAGCAGTGTCCCCCATGAGCACAGCCCACGTCAAGAGGCCTCCTTTTGTCTTTCACTTTGACCTTGCTGGTACTCCCTGTACACAACCAGTGGGACCACACAAGCTGTTGCCATTAAGCTGCCCAAAGAGTCTTACCATCCATACATAATCCAACCAGCCTCTGGATAATGTATTCACAGTCATTTTTGTATAGTTAAAGACTGGTCCTTCTCCCCTTCTCCATACTTTCACAAATGCAGAGCAGTTGCTCTTCCATTTGACTTACAGCCTTTCTGCGCACCTCTTAGAATTGTTCCCCTCTCCTGACTGCATTTCCAGTTTGGCAGTGCTTCCTACTGCTAGCACACGTTCTCCTAAGTTTAACAGCTGCCCTTGAAATGAGATTAGGCTTTTATATGCATCTGGCACCAGACAGATTTGTGAGAGGAGATTTAGGGTGTTACAGGGTGTTTAGGGCCACACAGGGTGCACTGTGTATGGGAGCCAGTTAGCAAGAAACTGATGTTAACCTGTGGTACAAGTTGTATGCACTTCATCTGCTTTTACCAGTCTGATTAGCTCTCAGAAACCCAGGTTGGCACTCATCTTAAAATTGTTTCTTTTCCAAAGGGCATTTTCCCTGGCTCCTTCAGCATACCTGTATCTTTGCCCTTTGGTACAGCACCGTTGAGCCAGCATTTTGATTATGGTTGATCTTCTGACCGTAATCTCAATGTGACCACTGGCACTGCAGCTGTCATTGTGTGCTATTTCCCCCCCCTGTATTTGCACTGCAGCAAAAACGTGCAGAAAGGAGTGATTTGGAAAATCATCTGGATGGCAAAGGTACCCCCAAACACATTTATTTCAGAAAACACTTTGCCCTAGAGCTCCATGTCCCAACAGTCCTGCAAACTTGGGAGGAACACGAATCCTCCTCTCTTCTTTGCCATTTCACCCAATCTCCAGTTAATTTGATCTCTATCTGAGACCACCAGGGAGAGAACATCTATTAAACAATAAAATAGACCGATTGTGATGTATTTTCAACCGCTTTGGGGGAATTCTACAAAATTAAGTATCAGAATTGTTTTTCTTATTGGCAACTATTGATCCCTGGCTGTGCCAGTTTCTCTCATTAACACTTTTATTACCTTGTCAATCACAGCACAACCTGCACTAACCAGAGGCTAAAAGGATTTACTGTTATTAACAAAACTGTCTGGTGCCTCAGAGCAATAAAAACAGCTGAAACCATTGGGGGAGGGAGAAGTCTGCAGAGAGTTTGGTGCCATTTTAGACTGGAGACCGTGATTCAGAGGGAAACAAAAAATCCATAAAATAGGAGCCAGTTTCTCAGCTGATGCAAATGATCAAAACCTGTAAGAAGCACCAGAGCCATGGGGCCATCTGTCTGCAAGCAAAGGTCCAGCCAGAAATTGAGGGTAATATCTAAAAATAGAGTAACACGAAAAATGCTGTTTGTGAGCCAGAAGGCTGGTACACAAAGCTGCAAATACTGAATGAGGCAATGCCTGCCCAAGCAGATGTGGTTCAGGGGCTGTGGCTGGTTTGCACAACCTGAGAGTGCCATTCTGGGGAGTCAGTAACTTTGTAAGCCAGTCCCTTTGGGTGTCCCTTTACATGTGTCTGTATAGACTGGAAAAAGTGTTTTAGGCTTTTGAGAAGCACACAAAAGCCTCTCTATGAGTGGGACTGACCGTTGGCAGGGATTGGGTGTGCGCTTGTCATGAAGCTGTGAGCATCTGTTATCATATGCACATGATAAGATGGTGACAGCAAATGAGATCGTGAGCTTACTGCTGGCACCTTTCAGTAATAAGAATAATAATTTAAAAATCACTTTCTTCTTAAAAGTATTCCAGAGTTGGTTGTTTGAAGGACTTGGTCCGTGGTATGATCAGAAGCAGAATTCTGTTGCTTGAGGACAGTGTCCCACTGCTCTGAAACTTACCCTAAACTGCAGTGGGACGTGGTTATTGAGCTTCTGAAGAGACAAGCCTCTCATGACAACCTCTGAAGTGGGGTACTTGATAACAGCTTCTGGCAGGATAGGACATGTTGTTTTTACTACCTAAGTTTTCTCTCAGGCTTAAGCACCTTTAAAGGTAATGTGTTTAAAAATCTCTTCTTGTAGTCTGTGGTACTACAACATTTGTAAATAGAAGACTTTATCCTTATTCTAAATTTCTAGGTGACAAAATAGAAGCCTTGAGTTCTGGTGTGACTTGCAGAGCTGGCCCTCAAGTTCAGTGTGAGAACGTGTTCTTTCACATTGATTGGGAGAGATGCATGTCATGGGAATGCAAAGGTGGTAGGAATGGATGGTGTCATCCTGAGTATTTAGCATCCTTCAATACCTGAGCACTCAGCTTGCTTGCTTTCTTAAGGGAACATTTCCAGCAGCATTCATTTTAGGAGTGCAAACTACTGGTGTGCTTGCTGTGAGCTCAGGGCAGCCATCTCACAACCCCACTGTATCTATGGATGGAGAAACAGAGCCCCTGCCTGTGCCTCAGGCCATGGGAGAGGTTGTACTGCGTGTACTGGACCACAGGATATATATGAAACACTCTCCTCTGCTCCACTCCTCCAGACCAGGCCATGTGATGGAGTCAGACGTGGATCCTGGCATCACTCTACAATGTGGCAAGGAGCACCTCATTTCTCCCTTGTACTTACTATTGCTCCTGAATGGGCAAGGCTCCAAGGTCTTTCTTGTTTTAATTTTTTTTTTTTTTTTTGAAGAAGGGGCTTCCTTTTGACAGTGTCTTTGAAACATAGTGAGATTTTCTCATTACTGCTATGGAAATATAGTCCAGATTTTTTGTCTCTTTCCTAACCTCCAAGGTCACCTAGACACTTCAGGGATGCGAGACTGCTCACTGGAGTAAGAAAGCAATTGACAAAAGGCACAAGATGGGTGAAGACAGCCATTAAAATCCTGCTCTGGCTCTAAATATAGCAATCTTGCCATGCCAGTCTCCTGTAATTTGCATGTTGAATTAGCATCTCATTAATATCTTATTAGGGACACTGGAAAGCTAATGACAAAAACAAACGCAGCATGTGCGAAGAAGAATAATAGAAGGAATGAACTGAATAGAAGAGCTTTTCCCCTCCTTTTTTCCCCCTTGTGAGTATTCAAATGAAGGCTCAGCTGCACTCTGTCAGCTGGGCTGTGGTTTCTGACCACTTCAGTGTCATCAGAGCCAGAAGGCTGGAGATGCTCCCATTGCACAGATGATACCAAGGGCTAAAGACCAAAGGATATCCTCAGCCCCACAGTGGCTGGTGCACCCTGGCATGCCTTGCAATTTACATGCAAGATCAATTTTAGTGGAGACTTCCAAGACCACACACCAACTTCCCCAGGACTTCAAGAACTGATATGTTTAGATCAAAGATCCTGAGCTGCAGATTTTGAAAAAAAATCATCTTAATAGATGAAGAGTAAGAGAGAAAATTTATTGGGCTTTTCTGGGATCCACACAAGCTTGAGTTTAGTTCAGGATTTCCTCTTTCGTAGCTCACCTCTATTTAATTTTCTCAGAGCTTACAGCAATGAGCCCAGCCACCACAGTTCATATGAACTCTCCCCAAATGACCGAGCACTTCAGTGTGCATGTTCCTGTCACTGATTTTGCTGTTAAAGTAATATGGTACCAATTAGATTACCTTCCTCTGGAAGTACATTGCAGCTGCAAAATGGACATTGTATCATTAGCACCTTTCCCTTCCGTCATCCCAGGGGATGGAAACACCAGGCAATGCAAGTAGCATAGTGCCAGCAGCCCCTCATTTTTCTGGTGGAGAGGTGTGTTTAAAGGATGCTGCCCATATTTTCTGCAAACTGCAGTAGGAGATTGCTGCTGGCAGCTTTTGAGAGTCTGGAAGTCAAAGACCATCTGATAGAAACAACGACTCTCAAAAAATGAGAAACTCAAAAGCTGAAGCTGGGAAGTTTAAGGAAGAGACGTGGTAGGAAAACTGTATGCATCAAAGGGAAAAGCATAGTCTTGGATAGGCCACAAGTGGACTTTGCTGTAAGAGCGGGATCAGGCCGCAGAGCAGGTGAGGGAAGGGATGTGAGTCCCCCTTGCTCTGTAACCAGCAGTGAGTGGCATGTAGGCTGAAACTTGGATAGGAGAGGTTGCAATTAGAAATCCAACACATGAAAGTGAAATCAAACACTTGTAAATCAGGGAACACAAATCAGCTCTAGTCATCTGTTTCCTCATCAGATTTAGCTGTAATGTATTGGATTATTTAAAAACACACACCAGTAATGCAAACTATGCAGAGCATGGAAACGCTCTTCACTTCCTCTTTATAAGCGTGTTACAAGAAATAATTTGGGTCTTCATTCAGATGAACTGTTGAGTTCCTGGGTGCTAGCATTTTACAGTGTAAATGAGTTTCTCTATACTTGTTTTGCAGCCTTATGCTGAAAGAAGCGGTAATTATGTGTTCCACATTGCTCTCTGACACAGTGCATGGAGTCTCACATAGTGAATGAGCTCTCCTGTGTTCCCTGCCATTGCATGCCAACCCTGGCTGTCATTCCAGAAAGTCCTGTATGTGTTTTTCCACAGAGAAGAAGCGGCAAAAAAAAAAGAGAAAGTGTTGAGTAGAATGTGCAGAGTTTGTGACCTCTGTGTTGTGGGTTCTTGAGTCCTTCTGGTGGTTGGCAGCATATCTTGATCTTGCCTAGTGCCTCCAAAGCATGGGATTGAAACAGATGATAATTTGGTAATGGGTAATGAACACATTCTGTGTAGGGGTTTTCATCTTTTCTGCACACTGCTATTGCACAGTGCCCTAGATTGCCTCTGTATCAGGGGATGCTTCAGGTTCTTTCCTCTGAACCACCTTGTAGTAAGTTTTTGTCTTTGCAGAGGCTCACCGCTATGCAGAAGCCCAAGTACAGGAAATCTGTTTGCCTAAAACTGTGACCCTCTTCTGACAGGACAACTGTACACTGGAGGTTGCTACTGGGCCTTTACCATTTTCCACATAGGAGGGTACATTATTTCAGTCAATCAGTAAACCAGCCATAAATTTTAATCTTTCCTGTCTGGAATTTGAAAACAACATGACCCAAATCCTCAAGAAGCCGTGCTGTCACTCACAGCCCTACTTTCCCACCCCGCTGACAAACTCCAAAATGCATCAGCACATTGGCAGTTGGCATCTGTCTCTCACAGCTCTTTTTTACATAGGCAAAGTGATTGATCCTTTAAGCAAGGGTTCACTAATCATATTCATTTATTCAGGTGCTGCCCTGCTACATGTTATGAAAGAGCAGAGTTGCCTTGCCAAATGTGTAGTTCAAAGCTCTCGAGAGCCAAAATCTGCAGGGGACCGAGAAACACACAGGAAAGAGGGGGCAGTGATTTTTGTTGTTCATATGTGTCATCACATGCTGCCAGGGCAAGATGGATGAACACCACGCACTATTTTGGTTCATTGTATATGCAGAGAGGTGATGTGTTGGGCATTTGATCAGAGTCCAAGCTATTATTGGTATTCTACATTCACACACAACTGCCTAAATGTCCTCAACAAGCAGGACACTTGTGCTTTTCTAGTGTGCAAAGAACTTGCTGAGGAAATAAGAAGTCCAAACCAATGCACAACATTTCTGCTTCACTCATGGAATCTCCCATGAGGTCAGAATTCCTTATAGGAAGATAGACAAGCTTTGGGTAAACTCCAAATTCCTTTTTCAACCAAAAAATTAAGACAGCTTGTCTTGTCATTTGTGGTCCATGTGGTTCCTCTCATTTTGGAGTACTGTGACTCTACCATCATACCTACAGTGAGCCTCAGTGCTACAAGAGCTGGTTGGTGTGTTCTCCTAGCTACAATAGTTGCTTTACCTCATTGCAATGAAGAGGTGCCCTGCATAAAGAGGAGACTTGATCCTGAAGCACTAGGTGCTGATCTTTGCCTTGCCCAAAAGAATTTGGGCTGGTTTTTGGTGTCACCTGACCTTGGATGTTGCCTAGCATTTAGTCTTTGAGGCTGTCACTTCCTGTGTGATAAGATAATCATACAGAGCAGAGCTGACAAGTGGTGTTTTGATGTAAGCAATGGGCAAACAGACAGATCAATAAGTGCTGAGCAAGGCACGCTTCACCTCATATTGTATCGACTTACTGCAAAAATAATGGGGCAGCAAAATGAAAATGTGTTGTGTTCTGAGTTATGGTCAGTGGTTATATATAATATAAACAATGTATTAACTCAGATGGGACTTGCTGTTGAAAAAAATACAAATGGGACGGCACAAAATGTACTGTCTCTTGATGTACATGGCAACACATCGAGATTAATTACACAGAATATAGAAGGAAACCAAAGCAACAATAAATTTCTATTATTATAACCATAGAAAGAACATGAGAAAGATTTATGGCACTAAGAGCAAAATTTCTGTGTCCTCTTAGTCTGACTGTCTAATGTGTGAGAGATTTATGAGGCCAGTGAGTAATGATCAGAGGTATTTATAAAATTTAGCATTTGAGATTTTATTTTTGCTCTCATTGAGGCTGTTTATGAGCAGCGCAAGGATGACTCTGGGCTGACTGGCTGTTGGTGGGAGTTGTGCTATAGGTTGGTTAGAAACATTTTGATGTCAGCAGCTCTGATTTCCGGAAGCCAGATGGCAGCCGAGGTAGACAGAGGTACAAGAATACACTGAAGGAGATCTGGTGCATTTGGAGACTTTGGGGTCATGGAGGTATAAGTGGAGGTGCACTGAGGCAGGGAGGCACCCTCTGATGCTAAGGGTGCTTTTTATGCACCAGAGACTCTTCTGCTTTGCCATCTCTTGCTTTTGCTGATTAATCCCGATAGGCACACCTGAGAGGGATACATTTGTCTGCTGGTTCAAGTGCAGACAGGCATTCTGTATCTCCTACTGCATGCCCACACTTGGAGAAATGATGGACAGTGCATAAACAAAGCTGCTGCCAGGAGAAAGGCAGAGTGCCTGTGATAGTCAGGTTGCAGGAAGAGAAGCATTATGGCAGAGAGCAGAATAGCACACTGCTGGGCATTTATTGCCTTTAGAATGGATTGTGTGTAGCCAGGAAATAGGACATTTCTCACAGCTGTGTGGGAATCTATCTTATCTCTGAACAGCAGATAGCAAACTGCCTACTCAGAGACTTTGCAAGATAGATGATTATTATGGCTGCTTGGTTAATTGTGATATGACATGACAGGGAATATAATTTACCATGATGATAATTATCACTGGCCCAGGTAGTTTTACAAAGCTTGGACAGTGTAGTGGGTGGCGCTTATGGATAAGCTCCTTCCAAAAAGGCTTTTCTCGCAGCTCCTTAGCTTTACAGGCCCTTTCTGAATGTGCTGGGGTGTTTTTCATATGTTTAATGTAAGAATCCACATATAGAAATAAAAAAAAAAGCCCAAGATAATACTTTCGACCCCTCCCTACAAAGTAAGTATGTAAATCTGGAATGCCTTTGCAGTGGGTTTTGATGGCACAGATATCCACAGAATCACACAGCCAATGGGATCACAATATTGAACTCAATTGTTCTGTCCTTCAGGACTTGCCAGGGTTGCTGTCCTCTCATTTCTTTTTCCTTGTGAAGCAGGGAAAATCTGAAGTTTCGTCATTGCTGCGATCTGAGGTCAGGGATGTAATAAGACATCTAAACACAGGCTGGAGAGGGGAAGTGTTTTAAAGCAAGCTACAGCATTTCAAATATCATATTTCAAATATTTCAAATTTCCAAGTTTCCCAAAATTTTCAGGCAATTGTAAGAGTTTTAAAAAGCTTTTTTTTTTTTTTCTGATAACACCATTCAAATGATTATTTTGATGACAACAATATTTTAAGATACTTCTGTGACCAAAAGGAATTATCAAAATAGTTTTGTGCAGACAAAAGCCTGGCACTACAACACGATTTGCAAGAAAATCCCAGGTCATTAAAAAAAAAAAAAATCTCTATTTCAGGTATTTTAATGCTAAAGAAAAATCCTGTTTCTGAAAAAAAAGAGATGCTGAAAAATACTTGAATATCTGCTATTCAAAAATATCTGCCAGACAACCCTGAACTTAACCCAATAAGAGGTGACTTCATTATTTCAAGTAACCCTGGTAGAAATGAGAGCTGAATTTCACATAGTGAGTAGATTCTTAGTATAAAAATGAGTATATTCAGGCAATTCATCACAGTGCCTGATTTCAAAAAATTATCTCACTACAGAGCTCCCAGCACTGACTAGGGCTGTTGAAAGTAAGGCAAGGCCTGTTATTTAGATGTGAAACTTTATGGAGGCTCCTGTTACTGACAGCTTTTGTCTAAAAAAAATGTTATGTGCTCCAGGGACCTCTGATTGCATTTTTTTGAACTTTCCTGTTACTGTTTTGGGAATTTTGGAAGGAACTTTCCTTTAGAGACTCTAGAAATGGTGTGAGTGCTTGCAAAAGCCTTTTGTTTGTGGGAATTGTGTGACGCTTGTGGACTTTGTCAGGGCCAATGGGTATGCAGTTTTAGGATCTGTCTTTATGGCCATGAGGCTGTTGTGGTGCTTTGTTGCTCCGGCAGATTCGCCCCCTGGGTCAGAGCAGGGCGGGATCAGCTGGCAGAGCTCTGTTGCTTGCATCTCTTCCTTACATGTTTAAAAACTGCTTGCAATAAAGTGGCTTCTTGCTGAAAGCAAGTTGTGTTTTCTGCTCATGCCTGTACCAATGGCTGTGGTCTGGTTTTTCTGCTGCATCCCACCTTTGCTTAGGGACCAAGCTCATTCTCCTGCTCTTTCATCTCCACACCTTTCATCTTGTGCCTCATTTTTGAATGGTGACAGAAGTATATGGCAGGAAAAGGTTGAGAGGATCAAAGATACCACTTTGAAGTCTGGGAATGCTGACTAATGCAAGGTGAAGAAGGGTACAGCAGAGAGTCATGGCCTAAAGAGGGACAGGGGCAGGATTTTGTCACTGAGTGGATTTTGTCATTGAGTCACCACTTCCCTTTTCACGGGGTTCAAGGATATGAGGCCACTGACTGGTGGCTTTGCTGCATGTCAAATGCTTTCCCTGCACTAAATAAGCTGGAAACAAGAGAAAAAAATATGAAAGAAAAGTGAATGGGAGTAATTTGAAACAGAGAACAACTGTATGTTTATTTAAAGAAAAATAAACCACATCCTTTTCTTTTATTTAAAGAAAAATAAACCACATCCTTAAAAAGCCAAAATGGTCCCTGAAGAGGCATCGCTTAGCAGGTGAGGAGCTAGACAGCATCTACATGCAGAGATTTATTTTTCCTGCTTTCTCATCAGTCCTCCCGGGCTGGAGTCAGCCCACAGCCATTTGAGCCCTGGCCGAAGCCTCACCAATGCTTGCTCTCTTGCAGGTTTTGACTGGGGAAGAAAAGGAGCTCCAAAAGGAGCCCAAGAGGGAGCTTTAGTGAAGAATAAAAGCAGGGGGAAAGAATTTGATTAAATATTCTTTAACACCTGCCAGAAGCAGGATACACCTGACATTTGGTGTTATCTTCCTTGTGCTCTGATGAAAACTTAATCTGCTGGGGGAATAGGGCTGAAGGGTGGTCATGATTTATCTCCCCTGACTGCTTACAAACCTGTTGCACAATCCTGTTTATATGGCTATCAAGATCCATCTTAAAACTCATGGACAGCTCACTCCTGGCATTGTGGAAACCTTAGAGTCATTGAACTTTGCCAGCACCATTTGCAAACATCCTGGCATGTGCTGTAACATAAGTAAGCTCTCTCATAAGTTAGCCTAAAAATGCCAGAAGGAAATGGCCTTGTCCTCATTGCATCAAATCCAGGCCTGATTAAAACAGGAATTTTCTAGAGGAATTTCATGTCATAGACTATAACCAGAAATTTGCAAGTCACACAGCCATATCTGGAGTTCAGCAGCAAGATAACAGTCTTTGTAAAAAGGCTGATCTCTTAACTACTGGCACAGTGACACATCACACTAATAAAAGAATCAGATACGCTGCAGCCAAATCATGAGTCTATCCCAGCTGTAGTATTTTAGCTGGAAGATAGCAAAGCATATGTGCAAATTCCTAGGACAGCACCTGGTTCATTTCAGATGAAAGCTGTCTGAGATAAGGAATCTCAATTTCTTCTCCAGGATGAAAAATAAGGAAGGGTTTTTTCTCCTGAAGAAACACCTTTCCCAGGTTTCTTTGCCAATCTGATGGAAAGTCCATGAGGTCAAAGGTCTTCTGTAGGTGTGTGTGTTCTTCTGCATGAGGGTCTGTATCAGCCATTTAAATCAAGATCAGCTTGCCTTGGGGGGAAAGGGTGTGCATGGCAGCTCTACGTCCATCAAGCATCTTTAACTTGTGGTTTTGTGATCTCACCGAGACTGTGTAAAAATCTATGCACACTGCTTGATACAGCTAATTGTGTGTTGTGGTTGTGTAGAACCATATTTGGATGTGGAAAACAACTGTTTGGAAAAATTTTGTGTTGACTGTTGAAGGAAAATAGCTTCCAACAACCAAACCAGTAACCTCTACAGAGAAACAATGGGAAAGATACAGAAGAGAAAAAAAATCTGATACTATGATAATCAGTACAGGAAAGAGAAGGATGGAGACCCATGTGCTCTTTGTGAATATTTGCAGGCAGGAATGTGCTCCTTTCCTGCAGCTGAACAAGTTTCATGGCCCTGGTGAGAGTTTTGATGCTTTGTCCTAGAGCTGTCCTGCAAGGCTGAGTATTCAAGTGTTGTGCATGGGAGAGTGAGTGCCTCCAAAATTATAAAATTCACAAAAATGGCAGAAATTTTGGGTTTTCTCTCAGACTTGTGGAAGTGGCTTCTGCTGAACTACTGGCCTGAGGGGCTTTAGGACTGGCTGACTGTTAATATTAGCATTAAACCAATCAGACCTCTTCTGCATCAAAATAACACTCTCCCAAAAAATATACAGCACTTGCAGGCCAAAACAGTTTCACATCAGGGAGCTTTGGAAGGTGTCTGGCACAATTTGGAAGAAAGCTGCCTGTGGTGACCCATGCTGAGATACACCCCCAGTGTCTGCAGGGCTCCCCTGCAGCAAGAGGAGTGCAAATGAATTAATTTTATCTGACCAGAAATGCAGTGAGGACCAGAAAAACTGCAAAAGGCAGGAGAGAAGTGTCTGGCACTGTCCTAGAGCCCTGCTTTGGGCTTCAGGAGAGCTCAGTGCAAGGCTTTCCCTGAGGTCTTCCAGCTCTCCGAGGGCTATAATGTGCTCCCAGCCTCCTGCAGAGAACCACTGCAGCGCTCTTTGCATGGAAATTGTTAATGCATTGTGCATGAGGGCTCTAATTAATACTCTGCTGCAGATAACGATTTTACATTATAGCTATTAACCTTGGCATATTTCAAACTAAATGCTGGTGCGTTGGGGAGGATTTTGTGTACACTGCATTGTGAAATAATGAATTATGTTTTTGCATATTTTATACGCTGATTTTCTTTAGTCACTCTGAGAGTAATGCTGGGGAAAAGAAGTGTGCAGTAATGTATTGGCTACTCCAGTGGTTAGGGCATTAGCCAGCCATTTTGGAGCTTTGGGTTCAGTTTCTTGTTCTGCATTTGCCTTCTGATGGTCTTTTAACCTTACCTGTGCAATGGAGATAGGATCTGTCCTCGGGGTGGATTTGTAGTCCTTAGGGAAGGTAGCCCTCCTTTTCTGTGCCCAACATCCCTTTTACTGAGATTTTATAAGAAAACCTCCTTGATTCTCCACTCACTTAAGTTTCCATCTGCAGATCCAGATTCCTGGATCAAGATTATGAACCTGAAAGTTTAGATGCTAATGAGTTTTTTAAGTGAGAGTTTTTAAAGATTTCTCTTTGGGATTTAATTAATTTGTCCCGAATAGTAGACCTGAATTGATGACAAGAAGTAACAATGCTGAAAGCCTGGTCTGATGGGGTTTGTCTGAGGGACACAGTTCTGAAGAGAACATTTGGTTCAGACTGAGGACAGACGTGGAGGCTAAACACCACTGCTAGCTTTGAACACTGCTGCCAGTGGTGGATTAAGCTGTTTCCACCTTCAGTTCTCTGCCCTTTTGTCTTCCTGGGGTTAGGAGCGAGCATGTCCCATTGCCTCTCCTGACCAAAATAAAAAATTATACTTGTCTTTAAAGTGCTTTACAAACCAGTTTCCTCTGCCAGGGCAAGTGCAATGCCCACAGAAGGGCTACAATCTGCATTTACTGGGACGAGAAAAATGTCTAAGGATTTTTCAGTCCTTTTCAGCTCACCCATCTTCCTATACTTGGTCCTTGAATGCTATTTAAATGCAGAATGACCCAAAGTGTCAAGTTTTGAGGAAACCTGGACCTCATTTACCCTGCAGTTGCCATGACGTGTAATGGAAAAGGGATGCTTATGAGGCCACTTTCCTTCAAAAGAATTTTGTTTCTGATCCAACTGGCAATAATATAACTCTGCGTAAACTATTTTATGGATCTGTATAGTCAACAGATCAATTTTATTATACTTGGCCACTGCAGAAAAACTGTAAACTCCTGCTGTTAGCTGAAGTCTGGGAAATATGTTTACAGCTTTATTCTTTTCTTTTGGTGGTATCAGAGTGTTTACTTTTTTATTTAATAAAAAATGTGTTGTGCTCTCTCCCATACTATTTTATCATCCAGAACTTTTCCACATGGCCAGATCTAGCACAACATATTGCGCTAATCAGAAAACAATTCTAAATAATGACAGATCCCTTTGATTTTCCTGGGCTGGTAGAAATCAATTCTCCTTTGTCTTTTGAATATTAGGGTTTAGTGGGTTTAAAAGTATTTTATGTAGTATGCTTGCAAATATCAGTTTCCAGCGAAGCCCTCAAAGTGACTGAGAAAGCAAGACTTTGTTTCTAAATGAGCTAACTCCCTTTAACATTATGTAGAAAGTATTAAATGTGTAGGAATTGCTTCTATTTGCAGCCATGGCAGCCAGTATGTCAGAGTGGCTTCCTTAGGTGCCCATGATGCACCCTAGCCAGAGGTAGGACTGGGAGCTGCCCTGAGCACAACCCTCCTGCTATGTAATTGGTTTATCCAGGGAATTGGGCTGAGACAATCAGATACCCAGGGACACATCCGCTGCTTGACTGGGAACCAAGGCTTATCTGTGGTACAAACTGTTACCTTTCTGCAAGCTGGCACTGCCTCTCCAGTAGGATATATTAGAAGGGACTGTTGGATCAGTAACTTAAAGGGCTCTTTAAAAACAATCAAGTTTGGGAACATGTTTTCCTGTGATCTAAGCTTCCTCTAACCCAGTATCCCATCTGCAAGAAGCACCAGGGCCAGATGTTTCTAAGATATGAAACTCCCACAGTGATAGTTCTGGGATTATTTGCTTTAAATGAAGGTCTCACCCTGACCTTGCACAGTTACAGATCAATCCTGGAGCAGGTGTTTTACTATGAATACCTGGTGGACAGGGAAAGCGCATGATATACTCATTATATACTGAATTATACTAATAAAAACATACAGCTTCCTGACCACTCTCAGGTGGGCCATCTTTTGAGGTACACTAAACTGTCATTTTCCTTTTCAAAAGAACTGATTGTAGACTCACAGGATAGGCAAAGTAGGAAAGAACCGCTTATGTGGGCTTCAGAGATGGGTAGCATTTGGGAATCTTAAAATTAGCAACACAGAAAACAAATTACAAATCTTTATTACTTAAGTGGGAAACAGTGATAAGCGCTCCAATGAGCCTTGCATTTGCAAAGTCACTTTTTGGAGTGAGTCGCACCTCAGCTGTTTCTAAGGTATCTTGGTAACTCTATTATTTCATATTTTCTCTTGGCTCCTATGCGATTTGCACATTCAGGGTCAAGCCTTCGCTAATGACAACTCCTTGCGTTTCAAGGTGGCCGAATCAGCGGGATGTATGGCACATATCCACAGAGCTTTAAAAATATCTCTACATGACATATGCTGTTTGTCCCTGAACACCGGATAGGTTAATTGTTAAAGAAACATTAATAACATTAGCTGATGGTATGGCTTCCCACTGCCTCTGCCCTGGCAATCTCACACTGGCAAATGGATTAATAATACTATCGGAAATGAATGTCGTTGCTATGCAAGTAACTCCAAACTAGATAATTTAAGAACAGTTTGGATGATTACTAATTAGATCCACAGACACAGGGGAATTTGAATTATTCATGACTGGCTGAAAACAGCGGGTAATTCATTTGTTCACTTCTCTGCAACTAGCGTGGAAGTTGTTTATTTTTACACACACACACACACACACACACACACACACACACACACACACGATCTGCTAAAAATGATCCCTTGTTTCAAAATTGATTGTTTCTCTGTGAAGAAATGTCAGACCTGCAAGCTTAGGACATAAAGTCTTGAAAAGTTAGTTGGACAAGCCACACTTTGAGACAGGACCAGCACCACCCTGTTTCCCTGCAGCACAGGCGTCTGGCACTCCCCAGAGCCCCCCTCTCATCTGAGTGAGCACTCTGAGGATCTGCCTTCTCTGAGGACCCTGTGTATGTGCAAATGCACGTGCCATTCAAATCTGGTACTCTCAAATCCACCTCCTTAACAGCTCTGCAGACGCATACTGCTGGCCATGGAATTTGCTATGGTGAGCTGGTTAATTCTATTTGAGGACAAGTAGGAGACAGTGAAAGGTGCTTTCCAGCTGTGCTCTGTCTATCCTTAATGACAGGCAAAAAACTTAAAAATAGTGTGCAAAAGCTTTCTGGACTTTCTGATAGCTGCTTCTGTCCTGGAACTGAGCTCAGAGCCCCAGAAAAATGAATTTAGGACTACTCCTTTTTACCTTGTTCCTTCCCTGAAATGGCTCTGATTAGTTTAAATAGCAGAAAAAAAAAAAAAAAGATTACTTGAACAGGGGGATAAATAACCCCACACATGAAATTATGCAACTCATTCAATAAGAGGCTCAGCAGATCCTATTCCCTTTATGAATTTATGAGCTTTATTATCTTGATTTTTTCATTAAAATACAATAAGTTGGTCTAACCCATAAAATAGATAAAGTGCAGGAAAATAGTTCATTTAACATTGATCCGTTTTTGTTGCTCATAGAAGATGATGGCTACGGCTGTCATACGTGAAGTCACACTCAGTTCAGAAGTGCTACACAATCATGAATAGTTAAAGCAGAGAACAGCGCCTCATCCTTCCTCCCTGGCTCTCCAGCTCACTTGCTGATATTTTTACCAGGTTCCAGCACAGCACCACTAGCTCATGTCAGTGTCTTAGATGTGTCTTGTATGAAAGCTGCTGTAGAAGGGATTAATATGAAAAAGAAGACAGATAAAGCACACCATGTGGCAGTGAGCATATTTTAAGCATGAGAGGCTTGCATCTTGTTTTCTTTGTTTTGTGAAATACTAAGTCCAGGCCTTTCTTACACCTTAAACAAGCCAACACTTGAACACAGGGTATTTGTGTTTCTCTGCATATGTGTGCGTATGCCACATATATCCATTACTGGATAGAAGGGACTAAAAAAGCCCAAGGGCCCAAGTGCGTTTTCACACTAATTCCCGTATACTTGAACTTCCTAGAATTTTCCCTTAGATGCATTAGGAAGCAGATGAGTAGCATGCCACCCCTAGAGAAGCAATGTTAATTGTGTGGCAAAGTCATGTCTGAAATCGTTTTACAGCAGTGGTTTTAGTCATGTATTCCTCAGCAGCCTGCAGCAGACACGTGGTTCTGTGTAGCCCTCCCAACTTCATCCATGATGAGCTACAGTTTAACCTGGCAGCCACCTCATCATCTTGGTCTTCCTCAATAAGAGCAGCACTGTGGGACCACAGACAGCATAAAAAGACAACAAAAAATATCACTCTGTAACTTTTGCTTAATTTTTCTATTTCCTCCTCCTGGCAAGCAGGGGAAACTTAATTGGCTATTTCATACTGCTGTCCCTTTCTCCTTGACCCCAGACATTGCTTGCTGGCATCTCCAGCATCCCTCCATAAATGACAGTAAAAACACCTAATGTGGCAAGTGGGTGCTTTATGAAGAATAATATGCCATCAATCATAATTAGCCCCTGTGTCCCTGTCACAGGCTGGGGCAGGCCCCAGCACATCTGGTTTCCTGTTTGAAAATACTTTGGTTTATGTAGGTTTCACTGAAAACAACCAAGAAACTGATCTTTAGGCAATAGGAGCTGGTAAAAGATGAATTATTTGTCACTCAGAAGGATGCCCTGGCTGTGGGAACCATCAAGCACGTTTGTAGGGTTTCATTAGTCCTGTTTGCCCCCTCCCCATGCTCGGTGTTATTTGCTTTTTGGGTTGGTTAGCGGCCCAGCATCTGCTCTCTGAGCCTTTCGCAAAACACTTCAGGGGGTGCAAAGCACCTGAGTCCCACAACAGCATGATTTTACAGCTGTTCATAAAAGCAGGGTCATTCCCGTTGCTTCTTCAATTAAATGCCACACCGTGAGCATTTCAGACCTGGCATCTGTTTATGCACAAATAAATATTAGCCCAGTAAGTGCAGAACACATTGTTGCTCTGCATTAGCACAAGAGCTGGTGTGGGCTTTCTATCACTGGGCTGTAAAGCACTGGAGACTTTTGCTGCTGATTAATGGTCCTTAAGGCAGAAATTGGCTTCCAGTTCCACTGGGTAAGTGGGATTGAGATTGTCCTTTGTGCTGTCTGGTTTGGGTTCTTTTGGCTCCTTTGCTCCTGCTTGCCCAGCAGTACAGCAACTTCTCCTTTTGTGCCCTTAAGCATTAAATCAGCCCCTCCACATTCTAATCTTCAGCTACAGCTGTTGTTTCATTTTTTTTTTTTATACAGCGTAGTCCTCTACTGTATCCCATTTTTACTATGGTAATAGAGGGGCTTCACAGCAGTCGCTGATGCTATAAGGGATCCTAAAAGTGTAATATGGGACACTTAACTTCACTCAAGGGATATTACATTATATATTGGTGTTATGGAGAAGATCATCTGGAGTGCCATCACACAGCATGTATAGGACAACCAGGGGATCAGGCCCAGCCAGAATGGGTTTAGAAAAGGCAGGTCCTGCTTGACCAACTTGATCTGCTTCTATGGCAAAGTTACCCATTTGGTGGATATGGGAAAACTATAAATGTTGTCTGCCTAGACTTCAATAAAGCCTTTGACACTGCTTCCCTCAGCACTCTCCTGGAAAAACTGTCTGGTCATGGCTTGGAAAGGTGCATTGTTCACTGGGTGAAGAAACCGGCTGCATGGCTGGGCCCAGAGAGTGTTGCTGAATTTATATCCAGCTGGCAGATAATCACTAGTGGGGTTCCCCAGG
>WAAE01018206.1:0-51326 GCA_013400495.1 Nicator chloris | reverse complement strand
CTAAAGAATGGTGTGGTAATTCTGCTGGTAGATTTTGGGGTACAGATGCTTGTTCTTCACAACCAGGACCCGGCTCATAAACAAACTGTCTGCATCTTCACACAGCTTTGCTACAGCAGCAAGAGCTCCTTTTACAGCTGTGAACAGTAATCTGAACTGAACAGCCCAGAGCAGAGCTGCAAAGCTCTTCTGTCCTTCCTGTCACACTTGTATCACTTTTCTACTGAAATTGAGCTTTGTGTGCATGCTGCCCAGGTTGGCTTCCCTCAGCTCGAGGAAGGAAATTGATACTTCAAACAATCTGCATGAGTTTCACAGAGGAGTTTTGGAAACCTCTGTTCTCCCTTAGCAAGAAAAATGTCTTGGTTTTGTTTCAAAGTAATAGCTTCTTTCAAGCTCATTTTGGAAATAACTGAGTTTCTCCCTGCTTTTACAAAAATCACTAAGAAACAGAATGTATGGAAATAATTAAAATTTATCAGGACTGGTAAGTATTGGGGTAAAAAAAAGTAAAGGGGTGACAGGTATTCTTTATGAAAAAGTTCTCTAAATTCAGTGTCTTAGACAAGAAAGAAAAAGCCTCGTCTCCAATCTCCCATGCACCTTTCATGCCTTGGGACTTAAGGCATCACCTTCCGTCACAGCAGATCCTGCCCTCTGCCAGTCTGCAGGCACTGATGTGCCTATGGTACTCCCTCTCCCACAGAAAGCCAGAGCAATCTCCAGGCCCCAAGGGACCAGGCTGAAGCAGTGGCTGAACAAGAAAATAACATGCCAAAGTATGTCTCTGCTGGGCAGCAGTAACTTGGGTCTTTTCCAAAAAGGCATGGTTGGTGCTGCAGTAATCCAGAGCAATCCCTATTCTGCATTTGACACGGGAGAAGATCCTCAGACAACCACCAGAAATAACACTTGCTTAACAATAATTATGAGGTGGTTGACATTTTTCCATTTATATTTTTGCTTTTAATTGAAGTCTGATTTGTTGAAGGATTTGGTGTTTGAAGCTTTGAAGCAAAACATTTTTGTTTAAGATATGATTAACATTTTCAATTACTTTTTTTTTTAAGTCTGTTTCTGGGCTCATGTGTGTAGAGATAAGGACATAAAAGCCTTGATAAAAATACTTACAAAATCGGAGTGAAATACTCCTTTCCTAGTGTTTTAATGAAAAGAGCAATATTCATCTGTTCCAGCCAAGTGATGTTGGAGGTTGTGAGGAACCAGATGTTACACAAAGAAAAAGCTCTTTCTAAAAAGCTGATTATCTAAAGAGGGGAGGGAGGGGAAGGGAAGGCAACAAAAGTAACCTCCAGTGCCTTCCCCATCAAGTTTGTCAGGAATGCAGTGACATCCCAGATCTATTAGACCCACAAGGTGAAGGCCTCTGGATTCCACTTCCCTGTTTTATGTCCATATTTCTCTTCCCCGTGTTACTGCATTGGAAGGAGCAGACAACAGGAAGCAGAGAACAAGCCCTGAGCAGGGAACAGACAGCTCTTGATTAGGCTAATTACTCTGAGTCTCCCTGTGATGAGCTTTTAGTGCAGATGTAGAGCTTTTCATGTGCAAGAGTTTTTCAAAGGTTAGAGGTGCAATAGGTCTTCATCAATCTGCCTGCAGCCTTTGAACTACACCTAACAAGAACACCCTGGGCAACATTCCTGCAAGTGGCTGGAGATACAGGGAGGGTAAAAACTACTTTGGTGACTTATCTGGGAGACCAGAGTTAAGGGATGGTGTTAAAACCTTCCTTTTTGTCCGTAATACAGTATGTGTTGGGAACGGGTTTTTAAAAATTGGTAGAAACCCTATTTCAAAAATGCAGTCAGTTGGGTTGATGCAGTGTTTATTCAGATGCTGAACAGCTTACCCTTCCTTCCCTTCATCACCTAGGAGGGAGAGAGCTCCATTCAGTACATTGCCTCTGAAACCACAATTCTCATTCTTCATCCACAGGGCAGTTTTGGTGACTCTATTTGGTTTTGATTGGACCTTGGTATCTGAAAAATCATGGTCCAGAGTCCCCTTAGTCACCTCATCTGTGAGAAAGGACCTTATTGTCATCTTAAGACAGAGACTATTAAGGGAGTAGTTTCACACTGGCAAACATTTCACTTTTTGAGGTAAATACTGGTTTACAGTAGTGCCCCCTCTCCCTTCTCATCCTTGCCTTGTGCCACTGTGACTCCACCCCTTCACCTGCTGGTGCAGTGTTTGCACAGCTTCTCTCTGGGAGAGAGTGGAAGCCCAGCCTAGGATCACAGGCCTACAGAAGTGATGGTTTGGTTTTTGCCAAGTTATTTTAAGCTGGGTGAGTTCCTTCACCACAGTCTCAGAGCAGCCACACCTCCATTTGTGCTGACAGAGCTGAGGGAATGGTGTGTGGTGGGTTTGCCACCAGGAATTTGTCTCGTGAGCCTGTGCCAGGAGGGAAGGGACTGCCAACACAGAACAACACCTGCCATAAAGAGGCACCTGTGAGGAGCCTTCACATGAACGGAGACTAGACCCATATGGAACACAACAAAAATGTACCAACAAAGGGACATACTGCCAATGAACAGTTAAAACCTTTTTTTTTTTTGAATTAATGCACAGAAAGGGCTAAAAAAGTGGAACATCATTGTACTGTCAAGTGGAGAAATGAGGAACTCTCACTGGGATGTTCCTTGTCTCTCCAGTCCTTTGGGAATGGCTGCCAGCTGCTGCAATTCTGCTCTCCTGAAGATCTTATTGGCTGCTTTATTTTTGCATCCCTTTCTGGCATTACAAAAGTGTGTTACAAATTTTACAGTGGAAGGAGAGAAAGGAAGAAAAGGGGAAGGGCCCAGGTATGCAGGCCTAGGGCTCTGCAGTTCTGTTTGTTCTTGCATACTCTTCCAGCTCTGACTTCCTGACAATGGCAAGTTGCAGCTCCTGCTTGATGATTTCGATCTGCTTCTCCAGCTCTGTCAGCTCCTGCAGCACGGAGGTCCTCGCAGTGTTGACGGACTCTGCTTTCCCATTGGTGGTTAAGGAAGGTGGACTCTCTATCCTCCCCTGTGGCAGGGGGATGTCCTGGTGCTGATGGATTGTCACCTCGTTTTGCCCCTCATTGGTGCAGATGTATTTTTTTCGCTGGCAGTTGCCCAGGTTGATTGTGTTCCACATCGCATGCTGGCTGTTCCCCACATGGGCCCTGAACACATAGAGGAGAGTTAATACCACATCAGAGCCTGCTCTTGTGTGTGTGCAGACCTCCCCTCTGAGCCATCCTACCAGAAAAATATAAGGCTGCTGTTACATATTACATAAAAATATTATTCCTTTATCCCTGGAATTATGTTTTCTTGCAAAGCACAAATCATGAATGTAAATGACCAAATTTTTGTGATTTAACCATAGCAGAGGCTAGAACAGAACCCTGAATGTCATCTTCCCCAATACTCTTGTTTTTTTAGCTATGAAATCACTCAGCTGCAATTCAGGAAAATCCAAGTGCATCAAAGCCTTCTGTAAGCTTTTGTGGTTGCAATGTGCAAGTTTATTACAGCGTTAGTCCTCTGCATGTTACTACTCTGTCCTGGCTCAGGCATTTGCATGGACAAGGAAAGAGACTCCCTAGAGCTGGTGTGGAGAGGCGAAGGGGGAAGGTTTGTCCTTCAGTCTTGACGTCTTATTGGAGAGCTACTTGTGCTTTGGGGGACAGACACCAATGATGTGTATTCAAGCCTTGCAGGTTCATCCCTGAGCTTCGTGACACACTACAGAGACTTAGGAGTTGTCATACTGGGGCACAAATTCCCATCTGGGAGCTTTTGCAAATGCTTCCATTTTTTTTCCTGCAGAAATATTTCCATAATATTTTGATTCTGGAGAACATTTTCCTTCTTTCTGGGGAAGTTCCCTCTGCTGCTCTCCCAAATCAGGCCATTTCCCAGGATTCCTTTCCAAACGAAGGAGTAGTGCATGGCCTCCATCCTCCAACTGGAACTTAAGGAAATGTAGTTTGCTATTGTGGGAGAGGAGCTTCTCTTTCCTGCCTGTTTTCCCTTTGGGATAGTTTGGTGTGTGTTCATTTGATAAAGGGAGGTTTAAACTCTAAAGGAGTTGTATTTCAAACTGCTACCTCCTTGAGCTCTTCTGTGGGTATCCTTGGACAAAAGGCCTCTCTGTGTGAGCTCCCAGTGGGCAGGTTAAGGAAGGAGGTTGATATTTTAGAGCTATCACTGAAAACAGTTCCTTTCTGGGGTGGATACTTCTCTCACTGGCCTGCAGTAAAGGAACTTGTAAGGTGGAAATTTTGTTCAAGGAGGTGGTGATTGGGCATGTTCTCCAAGAGATGTGCTGGAAGAGCGGCACGAGGGGAGGTTTCAGGCAGGAGCAGCAGCCCCTGCCTTCATCATGCTCCAGAGAGCTCAGGGAATCCCAGCAGGGATGTGTATGTAGAGTGGTTTACTTTTGTGCAGATCAGCTAGTTTCTCGTATTTCAAAATAAAAGATGGGAAGACTTTCAAATGCGGGTAGTTAATTTTAACAGATGCCAGAGTCCACAGTTAGCACTCCAGTTTCACCAAGTCAGTAAAACCATTTACAATAGAGCTACTGATGCCAAGCAACTCTCCTAGTTTTTGGAAAGTTATGACCTTAAAAAACCCACCAGACTTTCCTCCATGAGGATACCAGCAATAGCATGATGCCAATTCTTTGCACTCTTTTCTGTATCTTTGGTGTTTTTAAGAGTTCCTCAGTCTCCAGCAAGAATGAAAGCACGTGTGATAATGAAAGTGATTTGAGAGCTCTGTGTTGGGCCTTGCCACGTCAGTGTTCATGACAAGCTGGACACCCTGCTCATGGGTCTGTAGAGTCAAATTCATCCCAGTTCTGTGCAAACAGCAGCCCAGATGTGAAGAAGAACAAGGACAGTGGGTGGATGTGCATGCACACACCTGTGGGGTGACTGCTGTGTGGGCAGAAGGTTTTGGACAGCAGTACTTCTTCACTCTCTGAAGTTATTTGCATGGATCTTTTTCTAAGCCACTGCCTGGGGGGTTTATGGACCCTATCCTCCTGTTCCACCCAGCAAGGAGGGTGCAGCAGGAGGAAACATTTTGCAGTACTCATCGCCTCTCCTGCTGCTCACAGATCAAAAGCCAGGAGCCACAGTGTGCAAGGAGGTGCCATACCATGGTGTTCTTTGATGAGATGAGATGAAGGAATGAACAAAGGAGATCAATTGTAGGCATTTTTAAACACTTGTGTGTATAAAGGCAGCTTAGGAGCTTAGGGATGCTTACTTGTTTATATTTGCTGCCTTTAGCAGAGGAATACCAAAGAAACACAACATACATTGACATCTGTAGGTTTCAGTCAGGCCAAACATCCAATAGCATTCTGGAAGACTTTTTCTGTTCTATACTCTGTGCCTGAAACTTCTCTGTAGAAAAGCAGTGTTGCTGTCTGTGTTGTTACAAAGTGCATTAGTAGGGTTTAGTTGCTGAGTAGATGCACAGTTCCATACAATGCCTTGTGTTCTTGGAAGCTGTACATCCCATTGTCTCCTCTGCAGAAGACACAGGCTATGAAATCAAAGAAATGTTGTTGCCTCCTTTTTATTCCTACAACACTTGTTGGACACAATGTTTTCTGAGAGGACAGCATTTTCCTGTCCTCAGCTTTCTTAGCTCTCATTCTACAGAAGAAGAGAGCTGAAGGCGTTTCAGGCATGTGAGTGCCTGACCTCTTTCCCTCTGAAGGCTCTGCTTCACATAGCCCTGGTTACCTGCCAGTACTTTGGCATGGGAGTCATTAAGTCCCTAAACACAAGGGTAGTGGACTTCAACTCCAAAGACTGTCTTTGGAATGGACGGTTTTTTTATTAGCTGTATGCAAAATCATGAAATAACAAGATTTCTAGATTTAATACTAGAAAAAAAAATTTCTGCCTCCCTCATTAGTCACTTCTACCTTGTTTCCTTTTTTTTTTTTTTTTTGTTCTATTACCTTTGGGGTGTATTAGATCCAAAACTACATATCCAGACACAAGGTATTTAATTTCAAAGTCATTTTTATAGCTTGTGTTTTAAGGCATAGAGAACTTCCTACCTCTTTTCTACTTGTTTTTTCTTAGGCTGATGTTTTTCCTCAATAAATGAACTGTTCAGAGCACGATGTAATCTCTAGAGGGAAAAGAGGAACATAAATTAGTAAAAGCAAGATTAAAAATGGCTTCACAAATAGGTAAACAATTTAGGCTTTTTCTGATGGACTTGAGCATAAATTATTTTGTACATTGAAGGATACAAGCAATTGTCTGTGCTTTGTTATTACAACAGATTTATTTTCCCATACTTTCCCAAAGAAGGGCAAGCTGAAAGGTTGATGAATAGTTTGGGAATAATCCTTGGTGTTAAAATAGTTTTAAAAGATTTCTTCCATTGTGCTGCTTTAAATCAACTGAAGTTCTCCCCTTTTGCGCCTTTTGCTGTAAAGTAACTTCTTGCTTTAGAGCAAACACCCAGAGCAAATTTGTCCCATTAGTTTCTCTAGAATAATGAGGGCGGTTACCCAGCATTTCCTGCATGCCTCACATGTTGGAAACCTGTAACATTGAGATATGTTCTGGTTTGCCAGTTCAGGATAACAACACTGTTGCTTTTGTCATCCCAAAGAGCTGAGCTGTGAGGCTACAAGTGCAAATGGAAAGGTCCCTCTGCCAGCTTTGCAACTGAATATTTAAACTGTTTCCTCTGTGTTTGCCATTCCATCCTTAGGTCAGCCTTTTCAAACTCCAGAAGCTGCTGTCACCCTTCAAGTGCCAACTGTCAGTGCTCTTACAACATTTTATACCTTGTTCTTGTCCAGGCTTTTTTAGTCAGCCACATAACTTTAACAGGGTCCCTTCAGAACATGTACCTGACTGGTATGGAGCCAGTACTTCATCTTGGATTTCTTCTTGATTCGTGGCAGGACCAGTCTGTACATGATGTGTTCCCCAATGGTGGTGAGAATGGACAAACCAAAGCCAATGCATAACATCACAAAGAGCCCTGAGAAATGCTTTATCCCCATCTGCAGTGTCTGTGAATAAAATCAAAAGGGAAAGTTAATGCAGGAGACTGTTAGCGTGCTGAAGCAGATGCTTTGTTTTCTCATGTGGAAATGTGGTCTGACTGGATACACAGTGGTGAAATAAAGCAGAACAGTCTGGATACAGTTCCCAACAAAGTCTTTCTGTGCTACTTGGAGTTCAGTCAGAGCAAAGGATCTGTCATGGGAAGAGAATCAGCCAAACACCAGGGAATTTGGTGCCATTCCCCTAATGAGGTGGAGTATTAAACATGTACAAGAATCCAGTGTTCGGAGTGTCTTTGCATTTGTAAAGCAAGTACTGCTTGATAGAATGTAGTCAATGAACTGTAAAGCCAGTCCTTCATCAGCAGGGAGCTAATGTTCATATTTTCTGGGAACTGATTGTTAACTTTCCCTTTTTGTGCTTTACCCTTATGGTGAGTCATGGAGAAAATGTGAAATAAGTAGCACAAACATGGCACCCTTCCACTCCTTACATTAACAGGATTGAAATTGTATTTGTTAGGAACTCTGAGTGCAACTATGGAAAACAGGAACACTCCCACCTTTTCCTGCCAACCCACTCTTTTCATGTAGCATAGGAAGCCTTTAATTAATTTGTCTTGTTGGCATTAATCATGTTTGAACATGAACAAACTGTGTAGAGCAGAAATCTGTACCACAGATATCTACACTGCAATGTGTGGGTGAGGTATGCTTTATTCTCAGGCCTCCACCAATAATTAAATCTCTTGTGAAAAATTACTGCCCACAGATTAGTACGGAAATATTTCCAGGAATACAAATTCCAGTTGTGTATTTCTATTGAACAATGTTATTTCCCAAGTAAATAAAAAAAGAAGGAGCAGAGTTTGGGTAGGGTTGTGTGTCCCCTGTGATGCTGCTACCCTGGACCTGTTGTGTTCCTTGTGTTCATTTGCTCCGTGGGTGGGGGTGGGGATTGTGCTTTATTATGACTATTTCCATAAGCTGGAAAAGAAACTGGAATTAGTAAAAAGATACATCACAGAATATTTGTGATGTGTGATTATATGTGTGATTTCTAAGCTCATTTTAAGCCACAGAGTTGATAACTGATGAGTCCACTGAAGTTGAGGGCTTGGAAGTCCCGTTGTGTACTTTTGTTGGGCGACTGTGAGCTGTATTTCTGTATTCTCGTTTGCATATTTGATTTCTGGTTTGCATACTTGATTTCTGTTCTTTAGAGCATTATGGTATGAGATAGCATATCACATGTTTTTTACAAGAAGAGAACTTCAGCAATCTAGCAGTGTGAGAATTTTCCCATGCTGGCACTGGCAATGAACTCTTGTTTTGAGGATGCTCTGCCAAAATCAACCTCCTTGTCCCGAAGCACACTGAGCAGAACTTTTGGGATGAGAAGTTTTGTACTAGTGAATAAACACTTCAAGGGTGTTGAAGGTGTATAATAGAGGTGTAAAAGCAATTTCTAAAGAACTTACTGCAGCCTGGAAGCCATAAAAAAAACATAGCAAAGTGGCTCTGGGGTCGAAGTGTGTCAGCGTTTTGGCACAAGGGTTTTTTGATATGGAGACTGCACCAGTTTAACCTCAAGACAAAACTTGCCTCTCCACATCACAATTTCTTATTGACAAGAACCTGATATCCCATAGTTTGTCCTTCCAGTTAGGGGCACAAGAGGGTGACACAAAGATTACAGGTGGTAATGCTTTACACAGCACAAGAACCAAAGTGTTTGACTGTAGGTCTGTGTGACCTGTTTCTTTTAACTAGCAGTAAAGACCAACTTTTAGCCCAGACAGAATAAAATCAGAATGAGATCCCATATCAAATCTTTTTCTCAGAGGTCTTAGAGCTAAGACCTCAGTATGGCCCATCTTTGAATTTGGCACATCTGTAAGTATCTGTAAGAAGCAAAAACCTGCTATCCCAAATAGCTGAACATACTGGTTAAAGGTGCTTTTGCCAGTTCTCCAGGAAGCTGTAATGCAAATCACTCCCTTTACAGAAAGGGCATTCAAAGGCAAGTATGCAATAACTTAGACATGCAGAGCTAACAGTAAACATAAGAACAAACAGAACAATAATTAAAAGGGAATGCATTTGCTCAATCATCTGATGAATACACTTATCTACTGCTGCTCCCAGGCTCCAGCTGCTGGATGTCACAGAGAGTAACAGCCTGTGGGTGGTTCTTGCCATGGTAACTAGGTTTAATGTAATATCATAAAACTCTAGCCATTCAAAACAACAATAAAAAGCCCTATTGCAGTGGGGGTTCCTGCATGCTGGGATGTCTCTTCCAGCCTGGGGTCAGTGTTTGATGCCACTCCAGCACTGCTGCAGAGAGTACACTTGGCCACCTCCTTACATGAAAAATAACTCCCTCGTCTTCAGCAAAGCCTCTCTGATGTATGCTGATGAGGGTCTGGCTTCCTGTCCTGTCAGCTCTGCAGAATTGTCTTCTACCTTCCCTGGAAGCAGATGAAAGAAATTCCAGCACTGTCCCAGATGAATTTTTCACCTGTAACAGACAGCTTTTGAAATTGTCCCAAACAAGACATCTTTTTCTAGGAAAGGGAAGTGCCAAAACAAAGCATCAATAATATTTCATCTAGCAATAAAGAAGGTAATGCATTGGAAGAGCTGCCTGATAAAGGCTGCACAGTAGAAGGAAATTTTTGAGACTAAATTAATAAGGAAAGCAACATAGGAGAGAAATAATTAACACTGTGGAGTGTATGGAGTGATTATACATAGCAGTATCAGCACATTCAAAAGCCACTGTAAAATGGCTATTTATCAGCTGTCCATAATTACTGTAGAGACACACAAATAATAAAGGAAACAATCTAATAGAGGCACCTTTCATTTTCATTGCTTCATGATGATTAGAGGAGCAAGCCCTAATACTTATTTTGTAGCTCCTTTATGTAGTTTTAGGTGCATACATAGAATATATGTGGAAAGAACAGAAAAAAAATGGTTTCTCTGCATCACTGCTTCCCTCTCTGCTCAAGGGGTAAGGACCAGGGGAGTGGGTGTGTGGGTTGGGGGTGTGCTCGCAACAGGAAACAAACTGATGGATTTTTCTACTGCAATATCTTATTTTAGTTTCTTTTTTTTAAATTTATTTTTTAAGGAATAAAAGTCCACCATGTGGTGTATTCTGTATTAAGTCAGGATAAAAACACAATCCTTGCTCCAAGTTTGTAATCAAAAATCCAGTAGGTAGCTCCCTGCATTTTAGCAGAATTAACTCAGTTACAGCCATGTAATAGTTCTAGAGCAATAAGCAGTGTAGTCAATCCTGTGATAATTACTGCTAATGGGTGCTAAGCACAACAGTTGCAACAGCCTCCAAGTTATTTCCCATTGGCAAATTGGGAAATTGACATTTTCGGGACACCAACAAGAGAAGGTATGTGCTTTTTTAAATATATATCCTTGGAGAAACTTTTCCAATTTATCAACTCATATAGGCAATTGCTATCTAAATACTTCCTATTGTTTCTACCGTAGTTATATACCTTTTTTTTCAACCCTGAATAGAAGCAAAGGGATGCAGAGAAGACAATCTGACATTTGTGTTCACTTTGGAGCAGGTAGTAGGGACAAAAACAGCACTTAGTGATTTCAGCATTTGTTTTCATGGGAAGAACTCCTGTTTTACTCCCTACTGTAGGAGACTGTAAATGCTTTTTTCTTCCTGGCTGCACTGAGTAAGTAATCAAATACTCCAGTGGTCCAACTTTGACTAGTTAGAAGCTTGTAAAGATTCTTGTGGATAATCTGCAGGTTGGCAGCACAGCACAGATAGTGGTACTGTGAACACAAATGCTAAATGTGGCATTATTCAAGTATATGTTAACTATAACAATAAGCTGTATTTTCTTGATTGCATTTTCCCTGTAAGGATTTTAAAAAGGTTTGCTGATGTTTGGACGCTAAGTTTTGCAGCACCTCTGCTGAGAAGGACATATAAATGGGATAAATGGATATGAAGGGCAGAATTGTAAACTCATTTACACATCTCACATTGCAAAATCCTACTGGTGCTGATGCTTTTATTTAGTCAGCTAAGTGGTATTAACACGTGTCCCCCTCTCCATATTGTGGCATTTCTTGTAGCTGCGCAGAGACTTATTTTTACACTTGATTTTCATTCTTAGGTCTTTCTGGGCTCTAAAAGAAGTGGCAGCTTAAAAATAAAATCATTTAATCTCTTCAGGGGGATTATCCTTAGCAAAGACTGGTGACCATAGCTTTAGGATTTCAGGTGACAAATTTCAAGATACTGTAAATATTGGCAAGACAAGTTCCTTTCCCTGCTTGTTGTGAGGACTTTGGCACAGAGCTGGAAAAACACTGTTTTGTTTTATTTCTACTCACCAATTTTCCAAGCCCTATCAGTACCTCTTCAGACAGTCACCTTTTTCTTTTGTTTTCAGTTTCAATGGATGAATCTAAATCTTTTACTCATTTGGAGGAGACATCTTCTCCTGACTCTGTTAACAGATTTAATGTGGGAACCCTAAAATCCCCTCGGGCAAATTTCCAGGCTTTGCCCTGGAAGAATGTACCATAGCATTTACCTGTGGAGGCTGAAAAAGACTTCCCCCATGGTGCCCTGCTGCACTATTGCCAATCTACCTTGGATTGCTTCTCCCATTGGTCACTCAATCCTGCCCTCCCCAATTGTTCATCCCTCATCCCCCCTATAGGTTTGCTGCCCCTTGCCCTGCCTTTGTACCGCCCCATGCCCTCAGACCATTGGTTGCTGACCCCTCCTTGACCCCTGTGCACAGCACATGGCCTTGCCTTCTGTCCCTGATCCCTTCAGCATGCTGAAATAAACCCTGCTGGAACATATCATACAGGAGGCTCTTCCTGTCACTCCTCCGCTAAGGCGTGTGTGTGCGCATGGACTTGAAATGCTATTCCCATGGCCTGCTCTGAGTGGCTTCTGAACGAGACGCTTCAAGAAGGTAGCAGCATTTCACCATCCTGCCACATGCTACAAGTCAATACCCATTCACTCCTTTCTGCAGGACTGTTGTGCAACGTATTTTTTCCCCCAGTGCAAGTCCAGAACCCACTGTCTCTTCCCACATGGAGATGACCCCTTTACAATGCAACATCTGTCACTTTGTGAGACCCTTTTTGGTAACATTCCCAATTCTTCCTGTGGGCAGGCACCACCTTTCCTCCCCAGACAGCATATGTGCAGACTGAGAAAAATGTCTTGGTACAGCAGAACCTTTTTTCCCTGTTTTTTGTGTTTGTTTTTCATGCTCTGGCAACAAAGTGATTTGAAAGGATGAGCAGCTGCTATTTATGAGCACAGGGCAGTTTGTTTCATTTTTGGAAGTGTCTGCATGGCATTCCCTTGACACCTGCAGTGCACCAGGGACAAATATAAAGCAGAGCTTCAAGGTTGGAAAAGTCACTGTTGAGTTGTCAGGTGATGGGTGTAACAAAAAAGGAAAATATTGGTTGACCTTTAAGAAGACTAGGAAAAAGACAGGGCAGAAAGCCACAATTTTCTGGGTGACAGCTGGGTGAAATCATGGCAAGATGAATGAGGCAGTGTCTGATTGTGCCTTTTGAGAGATGCTGAGGCCAAAGTCATCAATTCAGGCACAAGACATGGTGAATTTGAGCAAGTTCCTTCAGAAACTTGAGAGAAAAGCCGTCCACAGACCCCACCACTGATGGGAGATGAAAAGAGCATTAGACACCATCTCGGAAGGGATTTTAAAGACCAATACATGTGGACTTTATGGACACTATTTATTTTGGTGGACTTGGGAGTGCTGTGTTAATGGGTGGATTCACTGATTGTAGAGGTAGAGGTCTTTGCCAGTCTAAATTATTACATGATTGTAAGATGAAAGGATTTTATTTTTGCTATGTGGCTGGTCTGGATCAGATGGAAGCCCATGGTCAAGGACCAATCCCCTCTGTTAGCATGGACCTGTCCCTCAGGCACTGGGCGGAGGTGCATGACACTCTGCTTTCCCCAGCATCACCACTGTGGAAAGTAGTGGGACTGCAGTGACAGAGTCAGTGTGGGCTGCTAGGGTCTATGTGCTTTCATATATTGTTATTTTAAATGTCAGGTTAGATGACATTTGTATGAAGCATCAGCAAGTTCTTGATTAATACCTGGGATAACAGTATGTGGCAATATATCATTTTTTATTCCATGTGTTGGTTGTTATCTGACTGAACTGCCAGTTGGTGTGGAAATCAGTTTAAATTCTAGAGTGCCAGCTGTCCTGTGACCATTGTGAATATAAAAGGGAGAATATATACGCCTTTCAAGTAAAATAGAAGATCCAGTTTCAAGACTAACATTTTTTAAGGTAGCTAAAAAGCTACAAAGGAGTGTGTACACTCAGTTAGCTTCTTCCAAAGCATGGACCAGGAAGGGCTTTTCTTTTTTGCACGGTCTTGAGAAACCCTATCCTGGTCATCACTGCCTGGCCTGAGCAGCCAAACCCACTGACTGCAAAATGCCTTTCAGGGATACCCCTGCCTGCTGCCCTGCTGGCTGAGTTCCAGAGCTGCTTTGTTACCAGGAGCAGAAAATTGCAAAGCTTTTGGTTCCCAAAAATCACAGAATCATAGACTGGTTTGAGTTGAAAGGGACCTTCCAAGGCCACCTCATCCATCTGCCCTACAATGAGCAGGGGCATTCAATTAGAACAGCTTGCTCGGAGCCTTTGAAGCTTTCAGGGATGGTTGAACACTTTCAGGCATGCGGCATCCACCCCCCCTCTGGGAAACATCTGCCAGTGATTTTCCACCCTCTGTGTAAAAGCCTTCTCTCTGCAGTCTCTTCTGAGTTTGGGTGGAGCTAATGGGATGGAATGGCAAATCCCAAGGGCCTGGCTCCTTCTGAAGAGACATCAGTGAGAGTAACAGTAGGGTAGAGGAAGGGCTGAGTGTACTGTATGCTAAATAAAAACAAATTACATTAATTATGTCCAGATATGATGTGCAAATGTAACTGTCAACCCCTCATCTCTCCTGCACCATGTTTCACCCTAAGTGAAACATCATTTGTGCCACAAAAGCATTCCTTTGAAACTAAAATATGACAATTTTAAACTAAGAGCACTCAAGCAATATTGCTAGAAGCTAGCACTCACCAAGAACAGCCACTGCCACCCACAACTGACAACAGTGGAGAGGGTAAAGTGCAATTCACTGCAGTGTTCTTTCCAAGCCTGATTTAGCTGCATGCCCCATAAATGATCCAGTGGGTTCTGGCCAGAGTAAGATGCCTTGAGTAAATGGTTTTGCTGGAGAGGTTCATACAGCAGAGTCAAGCACTTCTGACCTCTGCACTTTCAGAAAACAAACCATCTTTATTGATTTCCCATCTTGAAGAGTCAATGTAAACCATCCAGCCCCAGGCTGAATCATTTCTTTCCAGGACAACTTTGTTTTGAAATGCAATTTAGAATGAGCAAAGTGCTCATCCACTGCCAGACAGAGAGAGATGCAAAGAGCTAGCAGTGAGTTCTCCCACAGGAAATATAATTTCCCAGTATAAGATCAGTTAAAAAATGCTAAGTAGGAAGATGGATCTCAAATCAAATCCATAGAAAAACTAACTTCAGTGGGCAGGAGTGGCAGGTGGGTAAGAATCAGGTACAGCGCAAGAGGTAATAACAAAAATGGATGATGGATATATCACCTATTTAAAGGCTATACTGATCAGTATTTCACCTACATATATTCCCATTTTGGGGTCATTACTTGTCAACAGGTGCAGCATGTCACAGACCAAATTTATCAAAAAGGCATACAAGAATACAAAGCCTTACTCTTGCTGTCAAAAGGCAATTGCTGGGTCTCACTTTGGTACGTAATCCATGTGAATGACTACTCACTGAGAAGCTGAGACTTTTTCAAAAAACGAATCATCTGCTTCTGTGTGGAACATTGTCCACACAGTGAATCTGTAGAATACTACTGTGACTGAGTGCAGGGAGTTTAGTTACAGAGATTTCTGGGCTGTACAGGAGTAAATGATAAAACCAACATAAAGGTAAGTCCAAGACTAATTTCCATGATTCTTGCTGTAACAGTGGGGAACCTGTGCTTTGGAAAGTGTTTGCTGCTTGGCTGTTAAGTTTAGTAAATTTCTCCCAACTAAGAAATCACGTGTTCTAAAATCTGAAAGTTCTTGGCCAAAAGGAATGGATGAAGAAGAGGGGATGCATGTGGGAGATGCATTAAAAGTGTGGCAACTCAGGAAAATGAAGATCGGGATTTAGCAGAGCTTACCCCACAAATGCCAGAGACTTGCAAGAGGTGTTCTGCTTCTGCTCACTTTCTGATTGCATAAGGACCTCTGACTGACTTTTTTTAGATTCACAGAATTTTAGAATAATGCAGTTTTGAAGAGGCCTTATAGACCATCTAATTTCAACCTCCTGCCACGGGTAGAGATGCTAACCGCTTGACCAGGTTCCTCCAAGCCTTGTCCCACCCAGCCTTGGATTATTCCAAGGGTGAGGAAGCCACAGCTTCTCTAGGCAGCATCTGTCAGGGCCTCATCATCTAAATGTTTAAATTCTTCCTTATATCTCATCTAAATCTATCTCTTTCAGCTTAAAGCCATTCCCCCTTATCTTGTGACTCCATCCCTTGTCCAAGTCCCTCTCCAGCCTTCTTGGATCCCAGTTAGGCACTGTTATGGGTTACATTTGTTTCTTTTTTTTTTTTTTTCCTTCTAGAATGTTTTCCTGTAAGTTGCTAGGTAAATACTGAGGACTCAGGTGTGAATCAGGTATTCCTAAGGGAGCCAAGATCCCTTTCCCTCTAGGAGCAGCTTTTAATGAGTGTAAGGGAGAGGTTCGTCCACAGAGACAGACTGCAAGAGCACCATCATGAAACGTACTGAAAGACCCTTGAAGAAGGGATCCAAAAGCTGAGGGAAGTGGCAGTATTGGAGGTACTCGTTAGGAGGGGTAGACAGCATGATAATGACCCCGACAAAGTCAGGTGCACAGGGCAGATGTTACGGAATCTGGCAATTCAAGGGGCACATCAATACGCTACCTTCATTGCAACGTTTAATCCTGATACCAACCGAGAGACAGCACATTCTGTCGCCAACAGGCTCTGAAATTATGAGAGGATGATCAATGGTCCAATATAGGCTCAGGTCTCTGCTGTGGTTAAGGAACTCAAAGAGATGAGGGAGATGAGGGAACAGATGAACAGTCCCCATGTGGCACCGGTGCGAGTTACAGCCCCCAGAGTCAGAGCCCAACATCCTCCAGCAAGAGAGAGAGGGTACACCCCACAAGCTGACCTGTGGTCCTTCCTGCACGACCATGGGGAAGACATGGGAAGGTAGGAGAGGAAACCCACTCATGTCCTGGCAGCACGGGTGCATGAACTCAAGGAGAGAAACACTAACCAAGGGAGTTCCACTAAAATGAAGGTAGCCTCAGCCTCCCATGACCAAGTTGCCAAGTATTACAGACGTGAGGACAATCTGTCAGATCCCCTTGAAGGAACCTCTACTATGTATGCCCAGGAAAGAAATTATAACCAGGGCTAGAGGGGCCATGCCTCTAGCCAGGGGGACGCACGGGAAAATTGAGTCTTTTAGCAGGTGTGGGTCCAATGACCTGACACATCAGAGCCACAAAAATATGAAGCTTTAGTTGACACTAGTGCGCAGTGTACCCTAATGCCATTGGGACATGTGGGGGCAGAACCTGTTTCCATTGCTGGGGTGACGGGGGGATCACAGCAATTGACTCTGTTAGAAGCTGAAGTGAGCCTGACTAAGAAAGAGTAGCAAAAACACCCAATCGTGACCAACCCAAAGGCCCCATGTATTCTGGGCATAAACTTCCTCTGGAATGGCTATTACAAAGACCCTACGGTACTCAGGTGGGCTTCTAAAATAGCTCCTGTGGAGACAGAGGGCATTAAGCAATTGAACATTTTGCCTGGACTATCAAAGAACCCATCTGCAGTAGGACTCCTGAAAGTAGAAAAGCAGAGAGTACCTGTTGCCACATCGATGGTGCACTGCCAGAAGTATCGGACAAATTGAGATGCCGTGATCCCCATCCACAAGATGATCTGAGAGCTAGAGAGCCAAGGGGTAGTCAGCAAAACCCACTCACCCTTCAACAGCCCCATCTGGCCTGTGCGCAAGTCTGACAGAGAATGGAGATTGACTGTGGACCTTCGTCCCTTGAATGAAGTGACTCCACCACTGAGCGCTGCTGTCCCGGACATGCTGGACCTCCAGTACAAGTTGGAGTCCAAGGCAGCAAAGTGGTACGCCACCACTGACATTGCTAATGCATTTTTCTCCATTCCTCTGGCCACAGAATGCAGGCCTCAGTTTGCTTTCACCTGGAGGGGCGTGCAGTACGCCTGGAACCCATTGCCCCAGGGGCGGAAATACAGCCCCACCATCTGCCATGGACTGATCCAGGCTGCACTGGAAAAGGGGGAGGCTCCAGAACATCTACAGTACATCAATGACATCATTGTGTGGGGAGACACAGCAATAGAAATGTTTAAGAAAGGAGAGGAGATCATCCAGATTCTCCTGGAAGCTGGCTTTGCCATTAAGAAGAGCAAAGTCAAAGGGCTTGCCTGAGAGATCCAGTTCCTGAGGATAAAATGGCAAGATGGAGGTTGTCAGATCCCCACTGAAGTCATGAATAAGATCATCGCGATGTCTCCACCAACCAGCAAGAAGGAAACACAAGCTTTCCTAGGTGTCATAGGTTTTTGGAGAATGCACATTCCTGAGTATAGCCAAATTGTGAGCCCTCTCTAGCTGGTTACCCTCAAGAAGAATGTTTTCCACTTGGGCCCTGAACAGCAACAAGCCTTTACGCAGATCAAGCAGGAAATTGCTCATGCAGTAGCCCTTGGCCCAGTCAGGATGGGACCAGAGGTGAAGAATGTGCTCTATTCCACAGCTGGGAACAATGGTTTGTCTTGGAGCCTTTGGCAGAAGGTGCCTGGGGACACTGGAGGCCGACCACTGAGATTCCGGAGCTGAAGTTACAGAGCCAACAATACTCCCCAAAAGAAGGAAATCTTAACCGCCTATGAAGGAGTTCAAGCCGCCTCAGAGGTGATTAGCACGGAAACACAACTTCTCCTGGCACCCTGACTACCAGTGCTGAGGTGGATATTTAAAGGAAAGGCTCCCTCTACCCACCATGCCACCAACGCCACATGGCGCAAATGGACTGCCCTCATCACACAGCGTGCCTGTATTAGAAACCTGAATCACCCTGGGATTTTGGAAATAATTATAAACTGGCCAGAAGGTGAAAACTTTGGTCTCACTAATGAATAAGAACAAGAGCAAGTGACAAGGGCTGAAGAAGCTCCACTGTACAACCAACTACCAGCAGAAGAAACATGCTACGCTCTTTTCACTGGTGGTTCCTGTCACATTGTAGGAATGCACCAGAAGTGGGAAGCAACTGTATGGAGCCCTACATGACAGGTCACAGAGGCTACTGAAGGAGAAGGTGGATTGAGTCAACTGGCTGAACTCAAAGCCATTCAGTTGGCCCTAGACATTGCTAAAAGAGAGAAGTGGCCAAAGCTCTACCTCTACACTGATTCGTGGATAGTAGCCAATGCCCTGTGGGGTTGGCTGGAAAGGTGGAAAAAGGCCAACTGGCAGCATGGCGGAAAACCAGTCTGGGCTGCTGAAGAGTGGCAAGACATTGCCACTTGGGTAGAGAAGCTACCCATGAAAGTCCGTCACGTAAATGCCCACGTCCCGAAGAGTCGGGCTAATGAGCAGTACCGAAACAATGAGCAAGTAGATCAGGCTGCAAAGATAGAGGTGTCAAAGACAGACTTAGATTGGCAACATAAGGGAGAGTTGTTCCTAGCTTGATGGGCCCAGGATGCCTCAGGTCATCAGAGTAGAGATGCCACATATAAGTGGGCACAAGACCGAAGGGTAGATCTAACCACAGACAGTATTTCTCAAGTTATCCATGACTGTGAGACGTGTGCTGTGATCAAGCAGGCCAAGCATGTGAAGCCCCTATGATATGATGGGTGGTGGTCCAAATGTAAGTATGGGGAGGCCTGGCATATTGACTACATCACCCTTCCCCAAACCCACCAAGGCAAGCGCTATGTGCTGACCATGGTGGAAACCACCACTGGATGGTTGGAAACCTCTCCTGTGCCTTCCACCACTGCTCGGAACACCATCCTGGGCCTTGAAAAGTCCTTTGGAGGCATGATACCCCTGAGAAGATTGAGTCTGACAATGTGACTCATTTCAAGAATAGCCTTGTAAACACCTGGGCTAGAGAATATGGCATTGAGTGGGTGTACCATATTCCTTATCATGCACCAGCTGCTCAGAAAGTTGAATGGTGCGATGGCCTGCTTAAAACCACCTTGAAGGCACTGGGTGGGGGGACTTTCAAGAACTGGGAGATTAATTTCGCAAAGGCCATATAGTGAATACTCGAGGTTCCATTGGGTTCTGCCCAATCTAAGCTCTTGCAAACAACAGATGGAGATAAAGTTCCAGTGGTACACATGAGAGGTAAGCTGGGGAAAGCCGTTTGGATTAATTCTGCCTCCAGCAAAGACAATCCCATCCGTGCGGCTGTCTTCGCTCAGGGACCAGGTTGCACGTGGTGAGTGATGCAAAAGGATGGAGACACCTGATGCATACCTCAAGGGGACCTTGTTTCAGGGTGAACTACCCATGACACTGTGTCTGTATCCATATTTGCATGTATATATGTATATAGTTTAAAAGGTTTAAATTAGATGCAATATGTTGCTATGGAAAAAACTTGGGGTGGATAATGTTAGTACCTAGATTTGTTTCTTTTTTTTTTTTTTTAATAGAATGTTTTCCTATAAGTTGCTAGGAGATTAAATACTGACCACTTATGGGTGCTTGGCATAAAACAAAGAGGTGGCCAAAAGTTAAGAGGGGGAAGATAATGTGAGTTTTGGGGGCAGGGAAATTGCAGGGCTGGGAGCAGGTAGCGCGTCTCTTTCTCTTGGCAAGGAAAGAAGACGGCGAGCCTGTTTGCCTGCTGTGAGAGGAGTTCACGGTCACCACCAATTCTGCTCCTGGAAAGCTACCATCATCTGCTCGTGTGCCTGGGAACTCTAAGCTCGCTTCTTCCTGCCCTGCTTGGAGCCGGGGCAGCCCTGTTCTGCTGCCACCGCTTCTTCGGAGCTGCTCCTTTTTGCTACAGTGTACCCACACACCCTCCTGCCCTGCTGGAACATCCTGCCATCCCAGCTACCACTGCACAGCTTCTGATTTGTCTCATCTACCAGCCCGGGATTTTCCACTGTTCCAGCTCTGCTCAAGGAGGTCCCGCAGGAGCACCAAGATCGGATTTACCTGGGCTTTATGAAGCAAAGCCCCTCGAGGTTCTTAGTTCTGTTCTGTTGTTAATGCAGTAGTTGTTGTTTGTTTTGTTATACACACTAGTAAAGAACTGCTATTCCTATTCCCAACATATTTGCATAAGAACCCGCTTAATTTTTCAAAATTGTGATAATTCGGAGGGAGGGGGTTTGAATTGTTCATCCCAAGGGGAGCCCTGCCCTCCCCAGCAGATGCCTGTCTTTCAAACCAAGATAGGCACTGGAAGGGGTTCTAAGGTCTCCCTGGAGTCTGCTCTTCTCCAAGTGAATGCCCCCAACTCTCCCAGCATGGATCCAGGGCAGAGAGACCCTCTGATCACCTTTGTGGTCTCCTCTGGATTTCCTCCAACAGTGCCACATCCTTCTTATGTTGAGGATCCTGGAGCTGAATTCAGCTCTGCAGGTGGGGTCTTGTGGGAATACACAGGTCAGATAGTGAAGCAGACTTAATTAGCATATCTAGCTTGATAGCCAAGATGCCCTGGCGAGAACAAACAGACCTTTGAAGATTACAGAAGATGGGATTACATCTGTTTACCGGAATAAGGAAATTAAATTAAACCTTCCTAAACAAGATATGTTGTAAAATGCATAAGTTTGTCTGTACCATGCTTAACTTTATCTTTGTAGTAGTAAATATTAACCTTCCTAGAAATGGTATATAAGCTTTGGAAAAATCTCAGTAAAATTGAATTCTGATCACCGAATCAGGGTTCCCGTCTCTCATTCAATCGCTGATAGGGTCTCACTAGAATGAGCAGAGGTGCACAATCACCTCTACCTTGACATGTTGCCCACAATTTTACTGAGTCAGCCCAGGCATCTTTGGCTTTCTGGGCTGCCAGAGCACATTGACAGGTCATCTTGAGTTTCTAATCCACCAAAGTCCCAAATCCTTCTCCCCAGGGCTGCTCCCAACAGCTCCCAGGGCTGTTCTGTGTTTGTGCCCTGCCTGTATCTGTGCTTGGCATTGCCCCAACCCAGGTGCAGGATCTTGCACTTGGCCTTGTTGGACTTCATGAACTGAGTCCTTCAACTCAGGCACCTGAATCAACTTTTCAGACTTTATTTTCTGAACAAAAAAATGAGTTGTATATGTTGAATTAGTGCAACTGAAGATTGAGTGAGGACTATGATCAGACAACCAGCCTGGGAGCAGCTACACCTGCTCTTCTTTCTGGAATTCAGATGGAGGTTATACTCAAAAGACTTAATTACGTTAAAGCACAACATGTCCTCCGGCTGTGACACCATGCTTAAGGCCTCCCTTAAAATTCTGTGGTTAAAACCTACTCAGTAGTGAAAAAAAAAATCCATGGAACTATTCATAGGGCAAAAACTGAATTTTCTTTTCAGACTGGAGTAGATTTTTGTCCCACCTCCTCTCCCTTTGTTGGTGGGCCTTGAATCTTGTTGATCATGCACCTCTATTGGTAACATTTTGAGCAAGGACCCCCATATATGTACATCTATTTACAATTTTTATAGGTAGGTATTACTCCGGTTCTAATACTTTACCCCTGCAGCCCAGTGGATCATGCCCCTCCCAGGGGATCTAAGCACCTCACTCGACAGACTTAAAGAAGTAACCGTATGTTCTGGGAGAAAACCAGTACTAATTAAAATCGTACTTATAACTGGAATTTATTCTATGACTAAGAATAGAGATCGTACAGCCCCAGATGAATGCTGTGGGGTAAGACACAATCAGAGGAAGCTCCTTTTGCCACATCACTATGGAACTATTAGGAAGGTGTTTTCTCTGCTGTAGAAGTTTTGTGTTTTAAGCAATGTTGAGGTAATTTATACCATTACCATCTTGTAATTTTCCTGAGATTTAATTCTCTTTAATTTACACTTGCTAAAATGTTGAGTAACAAGAAGTTATTGAAGGAAGTGCTATTTTAAAAAGACAATTTCCTTTTCAGATGATAATACCATCTTCAGATAAGCTAAATCAGAAAGAGCAGTAAATACACTTCTGTTTAAGTTTGCTTTCTTGTGTTGAATTAATCACATAAAAAGAAAGAAAAAATGAGTAAATTGGACAAAAATAAATTGAATTTTCTTCTATGAATGTCTGATGTTAAAATATAATTTATTTCCTATTGACACAATCGTAATGAAAAAGTAAAATATGTAGTAAGACATGCAGAAATACCCCAACAAATTATATATTAAAAATGCCAAATAAGGATTTCCTTTGTTGTATCTCTAAAAATTGCTAACTTTCTAGTGATTTAGTCAGCAGCCAGAGGTTTGCAGGTGACCATTGAAAAGTGGGAGTCAGAGCCCAGGAAACTGAGCTTCTCTTTGATAGGAGAATGCTGCCACTTCCTCAGGGAACACTGAGTGTGTGTTCAGCATTTGGCTGAACACTCTGAGAAGGAGACAACAGAGTTCTAACTGTATTGTATGCATGAGAATACATAACCTATCCCTCCTGGAAGACCTTGAGCTAAAAGAGTATGCTATAAGCTTCAGACATTGCTGGTGCTTTAGATTCCTCAATACTTTATCTTATTTTTTCACTTGACAGTCTGGGGAAAAACTGCTATTCTGGTAAGGATCATCTTTTTCTCCTAAATAATGCCCTACCTCTTCAGCTGCCATGAGCTGGCGTCACTTGTCTGATTTGGTACTTGGATGTACATCCATGAAGATTTACTTCCTTTTCTCATAGATCTACATGGAAGTGAGACTTCCCTATTTCCCCTCTCTTCTTGGCGTGGTATCTTAGCACACCATTTCTAGCCTGAAATCCTATCTTTGGTACAGGTAGCTGCCACCTCTGTCGGGAAGTGGTCAGGGTATATTAAAAATTTGGGATGTCCTGAACTCCCTCCCTCTCTGTGGATGGTGATACATACACAATTGAGTGGAATCAGACAGGTTTGCTAAGCATTGTGGCAGATCAGGATTTTTACTGCCCTTTTCATGCCCTGCTTGTCTCCAGAGGAGCTCTCTGGTGTCTCACTCAGCAGTGGAGTCCCCCTCATGCACTCCTCCTGCTCTGATCTGAGTGCTGCCTGGGTCAGCAGCTCTTGCCTTTGAAGCCTCCTCCTTGCCTTCAGCTGCCACCTATCCCTGCCATGTGGGCATGTCATTAGGAATGAGGGGAAATAATTGTCAGTTTGCACAAAGGCTCACTTAGGTCACCCAAGTTCATCGCTTACCTCTGTGACGGTGAAGCTTCGTTTCCCACAGGGAACAACCTTGTACCACTTGTCATGCAGAACATCCATGAAGCCATGAGATTTGTACTGGCTGATCAGGTCAGAGATGTTTGAGGTGAGTGGAGAGTTGGGGGGAAGACCAATGCCATATCCTAGAAGGGAGAACAGTACAATCATATCTCTCTTTCTTGTTCGGTTTTTGCTGAAGTATGTTCATTTCAGTATGGAAGAGCAAGCTGGCATTCTGTTTCAGCCAGACAGCTCAAACCTGGCTTAGTGTGATCCAAGAATGCTAGGGCAAGACATTTTTTTGTGCAAAATAAAGTCACCCAATATAAACAGAATAAGCGAATTCAAAATTATTACAGCCACACAAGAAATATGTAAAACTGGAGTTCAAAAAGATAAAATTAAGGCAATGGATGAATAAATCTTTTCTCTAAAAACATAGACCTTTTCATGCCCTTGCCATAGATTCTTTCAGCAATGCAAAAGGGCCTCAATCTGACCTTGTGGTGTCAGATGTGACATTTTCTTCCTACACATTTTCTGATGAGGAGCTGTATGCATGTAAATACATGGAGCAATCTTCACTGTTATCACACAGCAATTTAAAGCCCTAGGGCTATGCTTCAGTTTGTGCACTTCTGATATGGCTCTAAGAAGGACTTTCAAATACTAATAAATGCAGTTTTTAGCCACTGTTATGTCTTTCAACATGTTAAAGTGCTAGTAAAGGACTTACTGTAAGTGAAAATTAATTCAGTAACTCTGAATGTGGTATTTCTGTTTGCAGAATCTGAGGTTTGACTTCAGAAATTCTAAACAAATACAATTAATCCCTTGAAGACATGCATTTGTATGCCAATTGCCTGCAGAGATTAATTTCTAGTCCACTGTGGATTTTTGTTTTCCAGTTCAGAATTCAGAATTTCAGACTGTCTCCTTTAAAAAACCCAGAACAACACAGGAAGAAAGAAAAATACCCTCACAAACAGACAAGTGCTGAATTTGCCAGGACAGTGGCTCACTTTTCAATGAGTGATGAGGTGATACGTGTTCCTACAATGCAACAGTCTCCCTTGCTGCTGAGATTTTTACATTGTAATTCCACCAGAATTAATTTGCTCACGTCAAACAATTTGTTTCAGAGTTGGCAAAGCTAGGACTTACAAATATCACATTTTCAGCATACTTTTTTTACAGTTGGGTAATATGAAGTCCAGTCATCCAAAATCATATAGTTCAGGGTCTATTTGATTTTTCTTATTCTATACTGAAATCTAATCTACTTGATTTGAAGTTGTGGAAGCTTCTGGTTTTATTTCAACAGAGCAGACCTTTCTGAATGGGATTTATCAGGTTTCTGAAGGAGGTTGTTTTACTGTGTGATGGGAGCAGCTGGAGCAATTGTGCTTGGAGGGGAGGAAAGTGGAAGCACCAGTCCTTTCTGTAAGGAACAAACCTGAATCGCCGCATTCCTGAGTTAAAATGTTAAAGCAGCTAATTGTTATGCTAAAAAGACCCTAATGCATTATTCAAGCTTTCCTTTGAGTTCAGACCACCTCCGGATTTCAACCCCCCCCACAACCTGCTGTCATTTCACTAAATCACAAAAAAAATTGTTCCTAGTTCTCTGTGAATTACCCTAATTTTGTGAGAATCACCCCGAGTATAGCCAAGCTGGTCCCTTGTGATCGGCAGCCCCATGCAGACGGCAGGGCCGGGTGGTCGCTTCAATGGCTCCCTGCCTTTTTTGGAACGGCATCCAAAGGGGGAGGGGAGAATGTGTGCCGCCTTTGCAGAAGGAGGCTACCTGGTGGGCAGGTTTACCCCTCCGAGGTATGCACATGAGAAAAACCGAATGGAATTATGGAGCTGATTTAAAAACATGAAAGTCCCATCCAACACAATTTGGGGAACCCGGATGACATCCCAGGTTGGGGGAAAAGGAGTAGATGTATTTCCTACATAATTTCCTGGTATAGGCTTTTTGCCTTGTCACCCTGACCAGCAGAGAACTGGTTCGGTGTGGGGGGAGAGGTTCTCCTTATGGTCTTGGCAGACACGAGCCTATTGCCTTGCACCCTAAGCGACAGCCCCACCCACCAATCCCTCTCCGGTTGCCCTTGGAAACTGCAGCAGTGTGAGTGCACCCCCACTGGCTGGGAACCGAGACTAAGGAATCGTCTTCAGCACAGCGCCCCTGTGGAGAGACTCCTGCACAGCGCCCCCTGTGGAGAGACTCCTGCACAGTGCCCCCTACGGAGAGACTCCTGCACAGCACCCGCTATGGAGAGACTCCAGCATAGTGCCCCCTGCTGAGGGACTCCTGCACAGCACCAAGAGACTCCTGCACAGCGTTGAGAGACTCCTGCACAGCGTTGAGAGACTCCTGCACAACGCATCCTGTCCGGCATCCTGGACTGCAGATTTCTTCATCAGAGAACTGAATTTTCAGACGCACCTCGTCGAGCTTCCCACGCAGCTGATTTTTAATAAAGAACTGAGAATTTAATAAAGGCATTGGGCCATGATTTATTCATAACACTTTCCACTGGTCATCTGTCACAAAAGTGGTTTCTACAGTCTGCTGCCCATGTACTTATCCATGCTGGAAGCTGCTTCACATGTGCCTGGCTTCCTTCTGAGCTGTCCTTGCTAATTTCTTGAGGCTGCAGGAGGCCAAGCACCAGGGCAGGCTCCCTTCTCAATTAACTACAGACTCAGTAGGAATCTTGAACTGACCTTTAAAATGGAAACAGTATTTGTCTGCTTCAGATGACAGTAAAACTGCAGAACCACATTTTGAAAATATTTGAACTGGGTTTTGAACGCATGTCAACAAAGCGAACTGGCAGAAGAGAAGCCTCATTTCAGGGGCCTCTTTATTTCATGGTGAGCAGGGAAATGGACTGTGCCTCCAGTGGTAGGGAGACACACCCTCTGAACACTTGTAGTAATTTCTATATAGAGCATGGCAACAGATCATACAATTACAGCATGGTTTGTGTTGGAAGGGACCTTAAAGATCATTTTGTTCCAATGCTTGCCATGGGGAATCTTCCACTAGACCAAATTGCTCAAAGCTCCACCCAACCTGGCCTTGAAACAAGATCTTTAAAAAACCACAAGAAAAGGCTGGAGCTTTTGTTCTGCTCATTCACTGAGGATTTTGTCATAATCCTCAAGGGGTCCTCAGTTTCACCTCTATATTTTCACTGAGAATACTACAGCACAACAAAGCAAATTCAGCACATGAGAAAAAGAGCAGTGTGTTATAAAACTGGTTATTACCTTCAATGGCAAAGGGTTTTCCCACTGTTAAGAGCTTGCAGTCAGCATCTATTGACACTTCATAATCTAAGAGTGCTTTATCCATGATGAAGGCATCAAGTTTCTCTGGATCATGCCTGTATTCAACATCAAAGTCAGAAACACAATCACTTCACAGTCTGAGACTCAGTGGCACTCACTGAACATCTGTGTAGTTCTCTGGAAGATTACTGTATGAAAACAGGGACCAGGAACTGCTATTTGCACATCTGCACTTAAAATAAAAACTGATTAACTGGTAAATTTTGAAGGAGGGAATTGTGCATGAAATACAATACAAATACAGTCTTCATGAACACAATGGCTGAATTTTACTAAAACAATCATTTCTGAACAGCATGTTTGGATAAAATAATGATACAAAAGAACAGCTGCAGTGCCTGTTCTCATCTAATCCCAGGACTGCACCCTCCATTCCTGTCCGCTTTAAAGTCTGAGTGTTCTCCTGATGTGATTACTTCATTGATTTCGATCCATTGACACCAGTTTGACCCAAAGAAGTGCCATTTGTCTTAGTTATCAACAGGATGGGTCTAGGGAAAAATATATAAATAGGAAACAACAGGAAAATCTTCTGGTGAAAAGTTCTCAGGCCATCTGCCAGGCAACTTCTAAGATAAAAAGAATGAATAATTTCATGCTTATTACCATCCCCCCAGTTTCCTGGAAGAGTTGTGTGATCCCAGACTGTTAAACACAAATGTCTCTGAGGCACACTGACACCATGATTCCCTAAAGCAATGACTTTTATTACTTTTTACAGGCCTAGTGGTTCTTTTATTCATTTTAATGCTAAATTAATGTTCCTCTCTGAGAAGCTTCTTTCCTCCCATCACACTGAGGAACCTCATTGGCAGCTTTTGCTCTGATTGGATGTTTTTTTCTGAATGTTTCTCACTGCCTGATAAAGGGCTCCCAAGCTCAGAAACTTGCCCTGAGTTTATACATTGCCCTCGCCTGATGGCACTCTCATACCCAGGTGGGCATTCCCACTTGGCTTAAGTGGGTATTAATCCATTGAATTCCTGTGTTTTGTGGGACCCTCAGCACTGGGAAGGAGAGGATCAGTGGCACATGGCATCCATGGAGCGGTATATTTTCTACTACATCTGTCTCTCTGCCACTATCTTTCTCTCTCCTCATCACCATCATTATTACCACCACCTCTCTCTCTTTCTCTCTCTCTCTCTCTCTCTCTCTCTCGCATTTACTGTTAAATAAAATCCGTACTATTGACTTTGGCCTCATTTTCACCTTAATCCATGCATGTCTCTTAACAATTTTAACAACCAGATCATAACAGCTGGCCAGGGGCACACGTGTGGTGCTGCATGCAGGGGCTCACTTCAGGTAGGCCACCCCATCGGTGGTGGCAGGGACGTTGTAGTGCCGCATGTACTCATGCATCTCAGGGAAGCTCTGCCTCACGTAGTCCTCCGCGCTGCTCTCCCGCACTGTGCCGAATCGGAACCCTTGGGATGGGTGGTGGAGCTGAGGGGAGGACAGGAGAGGATTAGCAGAGCCATTTGCCTCCCATCACATCTGGTATCTCAGCCCTAGTGTGCCACCTGTTCCTCAGAAATCTTCGGCATTTGTGGATCTGCCTCTTACGGTGTTTTCCTGCAGGCAGCTTCCCACCCCCTAGGAAAAGCCTGAAAAGCCTGACTAAACAGCCTGTCTGTGGACTCTCAGGGTTTTCTTCAGATGTTGAAAATAATCCCCATAAAACACCCTGAACACACAAATGTAGGTGTTTATTGGGATTATTTGTCTCTAGAACAGACAATGTTTCAGGAACTATTATGAGAAGCCTCAGGGCTGGCTATAATCCACTTTCTGAGGCTCTGGGTACTCAGCAAAGGACACACAACCTAGATTTGTTTTGGCAGAATGTTTTACTTTGTCCTCAGGTATGCAATTTAGCCTTCTGCAGAAGGGTAGCACCCTCAGTTCATTTCTAGAAGTCTAGACTGTTGGGGAAGGTGATACAGGGAAACCTTATAAACATGATTGTTTGGCAGTAGGTTCGGAGAACATCAGGCCGGTGGGTGAGGTAGAAATGATGGTCACTTTTGATATGGGAAGGTATGCTAGTCCAGGGGACAGGATGTTGGGCAATACCAGTGACCAGGCAGAAAAGGGATCTGCAGACCAGACAGGAAGAAAGAATGATAGAGATTAGCATAAGAAGGTAGTGCATTATTGAAATCTAGTAGTTCTCATGGGCTGTATGTAAATTCTATAGGATTTGTGTCTTGCACTGGTTGGTCACTGTAAATAGAATATTCAACACAGAATGGGATAAAATATACTGTAACAGGAAATTCTTCCTCTTGGAACCCTCTTGGAACCACGCCATCAGCTGGGCTGGCACGTGTTCCATGAGCAACCCTGTCTCCAGAGATATATCACCTAACCATCGCGGGCATGCTTCTACACTAGACACCATATCACAGTCTTCGCTGCCATTCCTCACAGACAAACTGAGGACTGAAAGGTCACAAAAAAGTCTCCCCTGCCAGTGGGAAGGAGGGAGGATTCCCTTCCGCACAGCCCAGGGTGCAACCATGGACACACACACACAGAGTCTTTTTGCAGTTCTGTGTCCTGCCCTTTTCTGAACTGACTCCACAGTCTGCAGCCCCAAGGAGCCCAGTTCAGGTTTCAGACTCCACTTTCTGAAGTTTCTGTCTGCCTTTGGGGTGTTTAGTGACTCCTGGGGAAAGTCTCAAGCTGCCATGGTGGAGTCAGGCAGCATCTTCCTCTATGCCAAGCACTTCCTTGAGCTGGTCAAGTACTGCCAAGCCACACTAATTAAAAAGCCTTCAGCAACCTACCAGCCTCTAACAGGCCATGCTTTCAGAGCACAAGAAGCCAAATAGAGCTAAGGCTGGACCAGTTACGCTGTATTTGCTTCCCAGGAAGCTCATGGACATCACATTAGCTTGCAAAGATGATCTCACCACAGCCATGGTCTCCTTGGCAAAGACCAAGAAAAGAAGCATTCTGCCAGTGTGGGCCTGATATTTCTGGGTCTGAGAGATTTTAGCCTGCTAGCCTGCTAACTTTCTCCCTTGGGAGAAATTCTTAAGAAAGCTTCTTCTCAAAACAAATCCTGGCAAACATCTGTCCTTTCTCAAAACAATCTTTCTCCAGGTGGTGTTTTGCTTTTCTAGTTCTCAAAACATTCTAGCTGTTTCTCTAGTTTAACTAATGGGATTAGAGACATGTCATTCTTATTCTCCAATCATGTTAAGTCTGTATCAGAACATCCTATAAAAAGGTAGTAAGAATTAGACAATCAAGTTTTTTCTCTGCTCTTTGCCTTCTGAAATATTTAGTCTCTCATCTTTTTTCGTGTGCTACAATGACAATGCCAGTCCATCTGGCCTCTACATTACCAACTAAGCAGAATAGAGTGCAGGGCAGCACAAAGCAATAAAAAGACCTTTCCCAGTCTTCTCTTCAATGACCCCATGGATAAAAGAGTGTTTGTAGTCTTATTAAGAATGGCAGAGGTAGGATGTAAACTCACTGTCATGCAGTTTAGTCTGAAAAGGAACAGAAAAACATATTTTAGATGGTTTTTCTGATGTCATGGAAACGATGAACATTCTGTATTTCTGGTAATTTTTACCTGAAATTGAAAATGAAAGTGGGCAGGTGGTTACCACCTTGTGGTCTGCTGATCTGATCCCTGTGTTGCAACCCAGGAATGAGACCTGCAGCTAATTCCAAGTCTGTGGGTGTGGAGGGAATCCTGGCATATCTTTTTAAAATGTGTTCTGGTGTAGATGGCTGTGGGACAAGCAAGGCAGAGTGTGCCTCCATCTGGAGCTGGCCATAGTGCTGTGACAGAAGGGCTGTGGGCACAGAGGGAAATGTTCTTGCCTGAGAATGTGGGAGCAGCATTCAAGTGACAGAAGACATAAATAACAGGAGTTGGGCTGTGACAGTACATCATGGAGACTTCCAGCACAATGCTGCCAGCCCCAGTCTTGAGACACCGAAGACTACCTGCTTAAAGAAGGAACTCGGAGTGAGGTTCATGTACTCTCTGTCCCAAGAACATCATCACCACAGTCAGGACTACTTTTATTTCTTGGCAGTTTCAGTGAAGAGATCAAAAATCCCATTAACACACAACAATGAACCACATTGGCATCTTCCAAGTCAGCTTAGATGTTTCTTGTAAAGTTTGTGGGCTGCCTAGTGATGCTAACTGTAGTACAACATCTGATCTGCAGATAAAATCTGACTTCACTGGAAAGCATCTTTTACTCAGACTGTCACCAGTGTCTGCATTTAGCTAAACTTTTAAGCCTGAATGAGAAAGACTGGTACAAAACCAGTAAACTGCACCTCCATGCAATTTTCTATCCTAAATCCTTTTTTGAGGACTGCCCATGCTTTGCTTTGTGTTGGGCATACTGTCAAATTTCACCCCAAATGAAGACAACACCAGAATGTTTATTAGATCAAAAGTCCATCTGGCTTAATATCTTGTCTCTAGCAACACCATATGCCTGGTGGGAAGATTTGGGAAGTCTGTTTAAGGGAGTTGTTCAGCTATCCCTTATGTCCAGTGCTCTACCTCCTTCTGGTAATCTCTACTTTTTCTTAAGCATCATTATGTGTCTGCAGCTTTGTATTTGATCAACTCCTTTTACGAAGGATAAATGTTATCAGTTGTTTTAATCTTCTACATCTTTCAAGGACTTATTTTCTTCTTATTGCTGCTTATTCACAGGAGGAAAATGTTTGCTTGCAGCTCTGTGAATTGACAGTGCAAAATGCTGCCAAAAGCACTTCCCTGATGATTTACTAAGACCGCTAAGGGTTACTTGCTACAACAGAAGATAAAAACTTCAGGATGGAAACAAGACTCATCACTTGTCATTGCTGCTTGCTTACCTTCTGTAGTCCTCTCCTGGGAAGACGATGGTACAAGATAGAAACCACAAATATCTGTGTCCTGACAGGACAGGTAAATGCCATAGTCTTGCTGTGAATTTTGCCTTATTAGTTGTCTCTTTTTTCTAATATTTTCTGTTTCTTATGCTGTCTTACTTTTGTGTTTCTTATGTTTTGAAAGATCTATACTGAGAGTCTTTCTGTTTTCTATAAGTCAATAATGGAATGTTAATGCCTAGGGCTTCAGAGAAATCATAAAGTCTGAAGAATCAGCATTTGAAGAAACCAGAGTGAATTCTATGTATTTATTTTTTTTTTAAACTTGTAATTCAGGGGAGGCAGTTACTTACTTTTATACCAGTAATGGCAAATATAAAAACTAGCTTACTGGAAGAAACAGAGGTTGAAATTAGAGTAACTTCTCCTATGTGGATTCTCTGCTTCTGTGTATATACTGTGTTTCTTCATTCAGTGTCAGAGGTGGATAACCACCACAAAGCAGGTAAAGGGCACTAGGAAATGTTGACACTTTTTGTATCCAGAACACCTGGAGGTTTCTGGTGTTTAATTGTACTCAAGTATAACTGAAAATAAATGAATGCAATATCTGCAGATCCATCTCCAGACATGAGTTTTCTTGGCACTCGGCTTAGATAGCCTTACAAAGTCCCTCCAAAATCAGACATCTATGGCTATAAGAAGTGGAAAGAACAAGGTTTGTTCAGACCTGGAGAGAGGATCTCAGGTAACAGTGAAGTGGTGTTTATTTACTCTCTGTCCAAAGAAAATCATCACCACAATTGTCCTGACTTGACAATTCATTGAACAAGATGTGAAGATTGTCATGGGTACAGATATGGCAAAATAGCAGTATGTCAAATAAAGGTATTTACATTTCTTTAACTATCAGATCATTGAATCACAGAATCATTTAGGCTTAAAAGACCCTAGAGATCAGACCCCAACCGCTAATCCAACACTGCTGAGCCCATCACTAAAATATTTCCCCAAGAGACACATCTAGAGGTCTTTTAAACCCCTCCAAGGATTGTGACTTCACTGCTTCCCTGGTGTCTTAGTTTGAAAGACAGGTGTCTGCTAGGGAAGGCAGAAGCCTCCCTTGGAATGGAGAATGTAAACCCCATCCCTCCAAATTATTATAGTTTTGAAATTAATGGACTCTCAGGCAAGGATATGACGGTAGGAGTAACAGTTCTTTACTAGTATGTATAACAAGACAAACAAACAATAACTATGGCATTAACAACAAAACAGAAACCAGGAATCTCCTGACGGCCTTCTCCGCCGCGATGGGAAGAGATGGAGGAGAGGCTTTGCTTCACAAAACCCTGGGGCAGTCTGATCTCAGTGCCTCTGCAGGACTCAGGAACAGCAATCTGGTATGGCAGGAATGAGCAGAAATCCTAGGCTGGTGGATGAGATGGATCAGAAGCTCTGCGGTGATAGCTGGAACTGCGGGATGTCCCAGTAGGGCAGGGGGTGTGGGGCTACAGCATAGCAAAGACCCAAGGCAGTGCCCAAGAAGTGGCAGGGGCAGGACAGCAGTGGCCCAGCTCCCAACAGGGCAGGAAAAGGCAAGCTCAGAATTCCCAGGCATGCAAGCAAATGATGGTGGTAGGTCCCTAGGACTAGGCTCCAGTTGTGACTGAGTTCTCCCTGCAGCAAGCAACAGCTTGACCGTCCTCCTTCTGATGCTGAGAGCAAGAGAGAGTGCAGCTGCCCCCAGTCCTGTCCCTTATACCCTCCCCCTCTCACCCCCACCAAACTCCTGGTATCTTCCTGCTCCCCCCTGCTCGCCTCCTGAGAAACTCACAGAGGCAAAAGAATTGTAGCCAGATGCTACCCTCCTGTCCCAACTTTGGCCATTTCTTTTGTTTTGCTAAAGTACCCAGTACTTAGTTTCATAGCAACTTATGGGAAAAAATTCTCTAAGTAAAAAAGGAAGAAATCTAACCCCCAACACCTGGGCAGCCTGTTCCAATGCCTGACAACCCTTATGGTGAAGAAATTTTCCCTGGATCTCTCTTCTGAAGACTCATTAGCATTTATCAAGCAACTAGACCTTTGAGTGTTATCTGGCAAGGCCACCACAGCCAACTGCAGCTGGGAAACACCAACAGCCTGGGGAGTCCAACAGCAAGGGTATGAACATATCGGTTGACTAGCTATGTGTAAGGGACGGACCGAAGTTCCCTCATCTGCCTCATGACTGTCTCCAAGGACCCCAAAGACTGAGACCCTGACAGGACCCCTGGCCTGGCTGAGGTGGGGTGTCTGCCAAGTTCTGCCTGCAGGTGTGTTCACTGGACTGGGACTGATCCCCATGGGAACCAGAGACTGAACAATGGTCCAGCCCAGGGTTGGGCAGACCGGTGCTTTTTGCCAGAACAGCGAGCGACCTGGACCAGCCTGGGCTGAAGGTAGTCCAAGAGGTTGTAATTGCTCCTGGTGGAACAGATCCTTGTCATAAGATTCATGTGATCCCTTCACCTGTTGAGCTATTGTTCTCGGGGGAATAGACCCTTGTCATGAGATTGTTCTCAGGGAACAGAGCTTCATCATGAGATTCGTGTGATTTTCCCCCACCTGTTTGGCCAGTGGCCACTCGCTTCGAAAAGGACTATAAAAGAGACCCCTTGAGTTAACTAATTTTATGATCACCCCAACGGAAGAAGGCACGTCTATGGGCATCGTCTGCCTTGAGGATTTCGTCCTTTGTTGGTAGCTATAACCCCCCCCCCCCCCCCCCCATCGCATTATTGGTGTTGGCACTCAACAAAGGTGCATTTTCTGTTCAAGCATACTGTTGTTGTCCCCTGTTGTGTCTTTTGTGCTCTGAGATCCCTAACTGAACCATCACGACCACCGCTCGTATTGGGCGGATCGTGACACTATGTTAAAAGCTATTAACTGCTAATGTATTGTAATATTTTATTTGTTAAAAGCTAAAAGGAGTTAAAAACTTATTTAGTGCTGCTGGTTAGTGGCTCTCCTAAAAAGGGTGACAGCTCCAGAAATAACAGTATTGTTTGTGCACCTCCAATAATGGAGTTTATGGATTTTTTTTATCAGTGAACTGAACTTTATACCTGAAGTAATGGTGTATACCATGAGGGGCCATTCTTTTGGTAAACCCTGAAGTTTTAGAACCAGCACCACACTCTAACGTGAGGAAGGTGTTGCCCATGAAGTTGTGATGATGCACAGGGTGATATCCCATTTGTATCTGGTTGTGTTTGGGGCAGACTCAAGAGATGAGTGGGACATGAAGCCAGAAGGGCCTGAGCACTTGTCTTGAGCTCTGAGTGCTTGGATTTCACAAGTTCAGGGCTATGGAATGCCAAGACCAGAGGATCTTACTGCACAGGACAGGGATAGATGGCTCAGGAAGATGTTCCATCCTCTGTGAAGGCAGCAATCTTGGGAGGAAGGACTAGGACATGCTGCTGGGAAATAGAGGATGAAAGCGGAGGAGAAAGGCTGAAGAGCCTTGATTTCTGGAACTGGTGTCCCTGTGAACACTGCAGTCCCTGTGACCTCTCAGGACAACATCTACTGTAGGACACATGGACTGTGCCCAGCATTTCCAAGAACGAGTCTCACTGTAGAAGAAAATGTACCATGGGTAAGGAAACAAACAAGAGGCAAAGTTTTCTTGCACTGTGTAAGAAAACAAAGGGAAATGTGAATGCTGCCTAGCACTGAGGAGGTGAAATGGCTTTTGGGTCACTTGAGCCCTGAGACAAGGAGGCCATGCAGTGCTTAAGAAAACACAAGAGCTTTACAGTACATCCAACTTCTCTGACAGTGCCAGGACAAGCTTTGGGACTTCTCAGAGTCTTCTGTGCCTTGCATAATATGGTGCTCCCAGACAAAGGATGTTTGTGCTTCTTGCTGCTGAAAGCAAACACTGAGCTACCAGTTCCTTCAGCTTGGCCCCTTACTTCCAGATCTCCTTGGTTTCTGTCTGCTGTTGTTAATACATCTGCTGAGTGAGAAGTGGACAAGTTGTTTTATTTGAGAAGATGTTGAGATGAATTGGGCATCTGCATACATCTATGGCTTGGGGTGCCAATTACGCAGGAAAATACCAACGTGATAAACACCAATGTGATGAAACCACAGCAGCAGAAACAGGAAAACACAATCCTGAATGACAGGGGTTTTACATAACTTGGCACATTCCATTTTATGTAATGCGTTGCCATTGCACTCAATGCTGTCAGCTGGGGAGAACACCTAGATGCCAACTTAAAAGGAAACAGGCCTAGAAATCTCCAGTGCTGGTTGGGATTTAAAACTGAAAATGCATCAGTTAACCTTGGCACACTCAAGGCTGTGGGACTGTGGGGTTTTGAGGTCCTTCTAGCAGGTTCTGCCTTTTGTATGACATTCCAGTGCTGCAAAGCCAAATGATTTGCCTAAAGGACTTTTCCCCCCTTGATGCCCTGGTTTTGTTTAGTATCATTTTGAGGTTTGCATCCCATCCCGTTGCCATTTATTTTTGCAGTAAGGACTCCAGCTACAGAAAAATTATGGTCTCAGGTCCACAAATGTAGGCAATACAGTATTGATCTGATCCCATGGAGTTTGAACTTGCTAGGACCTCTGAGGAGACAATGAACATCTAAACAGAGCAGCTATTGGGAAGGGAAATTGTGGCTATTTTTTACAAGCAGTGATGTAACTGAAATCTAGGAAATGCCTTCCCAGCACCTGATGGATGGGGCGTAGCAGCTGCCTCATTGAGTCTGGTTCAGAACCATTCTGTGAAATGGAACTGGAGGAAAAATGCTTTGGGAACTCTATTTCTAATTATGATCTCAACTCCTAAGAAGCATTTCATCGTTCGTTCTGTTGGCCTCTTCAGTGCCCAAATTCAACTCCATGAACTATTTTTTTTAAGGTAAATGAGAAAAAGTACATACAACCTAGTATGTAGCTGAGAGCAGTGCCAGTGACCACCCACTTCAGTGATAGAGCTAATATGGATTTAGCTTTTACCACCAACTTTTAATTTAAATAGGATACAGAAAGGAGGAACATGGCTGGAACACTTTCCTAACTTTTACAGCAACTTCTGAGGAAAAACTATGGTGCAAAAGGTTTTAGTAGCTCACTTCCACAACAGTGCTGGTTATCTGGTATAACACCAAGTGCAGTGTTTAATGGGCACCCTGGGTATCAGCAGAATTGCCAGCATAATCTCTGCCAGGCAACTGCTGCAGAATCTTGAAAATTGGCTCTGTTTCAACTGCTAATCACTGGAGAAGGGTAGCATTGGTTGAAGAACCAATGTGGTTTTAGAAATGTGCTGTTTTACAATGACACTTCTGTCTCTCACACATAAAGCATTAGTATTTTACTTTGCCTTATGTAACCCACACATTTAGGTGGTTTCTCAGGCACCAGTAGATTTCCCATAGCCCAGTGAGAAAATATAAGCAACTGGAAGTGTTAAGCAGTTTCAGGGGAAAATAAACAAAACAAATGAACTACTAGTAATAAAAAAAATCCCAATCACAAACCAATATAAAACTGTCCATGGGCTGTCCCTGCTTATCTGCAGGAGTTTTTGAAAACTAACCAGTGAAACTAACTAGGGAATATTTATGGGGTGCTGAGGGTGATGAAAGAAAATTATTCACACTGAAGCACATGAATTTCAGATTTCAGCAGATGAAAACTCACAGCTCAACTTCTGGAAGTGGAGGTTTTGATCAAGAACTGCCCTGTGTGTTCAGTGTTCAGGCTTGGGAAGCTGAGACGTTCCTAGGGCCTTCAGTAGAGGGTGCTTGCAGAATACATTTGAATCAACGCTTTTGTTTCTCTGTTGTGAAGTGTCGGCAGAGCTGATTCTTTCCTTGCCACGATAATGACAGATTTCCTTAAAATTCTGTCACTTTGAATCCAGCTCAGAGAGGTCTGTAGTTTGCATAAAACCTGACAGCTGCACTGAAGTCAATGAGCAGCTTCAATCTGGACACAAGTGCACAGTCCACTGCTGACAGTTTATTCTCTTCACTGCAACAAGGGAATACATGAAAGGAAACTGTGACTTAGGTCTCTGCTCAAAAATATGAACCTTTGTGTTCATAATCCCTGTATGAGGGCTGATAATTAAAGACCTGTAAGACCTGCTCTGCTCCTTTGTGTGTTGGAAAAGCTGTTCAGCCTAGGGTTGAGGCTGAGGACTCAGGTCTGCGGTTAATTTCTGAGGGTTGCCCGGTGCTGGGCTGTGCAAAAAGCTCCGTAAGAAGAGCACTCTGGAGAATATGAACTTGCTGGTGTGTTTATCCCTGTTTCTTAATAGCATTCTAAGAGTTTTCTGGACAGAGGGATCTTTGAGCTGTGATTTATTCTGGGAGAGATGAGGACTATAAGGTAGAAAGCATAAAATATTTTAAGAAAAATGGGTAGATTGAGGGAAGTGATGTAATTCCCGAAAGGCAGTAGATCACTGCTTCCAATTCCACTTCAGCAGCTGTAAAGATGTTCCTGGTGAAGTCGCTTCATCCAGTATGTTCTTCTGCTTGCTCCCCATAAAACATGACTAATGCACTGTCAGGCAGGTAAAATCTTTTTCAAATTACAACCAAGCGAAGGAGAGCTGTGTGGCTGAGAACATGTTCAAGCTACCAAAGAGATACCAAAGAAGATTTCTGGTTAGAGAATTCCTCTTGTCCTTCCATCCTGAGTTTGCGGTCTCTGGGTGAAAAACTATCACAGGTTTCTACAAGCATCTGAGGGCTTATGTGGAAAAACATAAAAAACCTTATGTGGAAAGGAAACCTTATGTGGCAGCAACTTGAAGTGTAGGTAGTTTACCATCTTCAAAACAGTCATCTTTAAAATCCTTTTTCTTACAAATTTCTTCTGCTCCAGCTGTTGCTTGGTTGAAGGTCAGTCCTCCTAACCCCTAGCCATATGTCAACTGTCCCCTGGGTGCCAGGGCTGAAAACAGTCCTCTGCCTAAACCTGTAAGGCAAGAATAGTGCTCTGTGTTTTCCAGGAAAAGAACAAACAATGGGTTTGTGTTGTAAAGGGGTCATGAGTTACCAGGATTAAGATGTTTCCAATTGTAGGTGGTAGAATTGTCTACCTGCACAGTCCTCATTTCTTCAACATATTTGCTATTTGCTTTTGGTTCAAGAGCAACAAATGAAGGTAAATCAGATGGAGTCCTGTGTTACTAACAAATCCAACATGGGAACAGAGAGGGATTTTTTTCCCCTCTTGGAATCAGTGAGGAATGTGTTAAGCATAAAGTGTAAATGAGAAATTACTGCCATATTTGGATACTCTGGCCTCTTGCACAGTGAAATTTAGGCATTATTATTAGACTTTACCTGGTGTTCAGTGAAATTTTAATGGACTCAGTGAAAACCACTATTTCTTCCAGAGGACTTGAACCCTTGTCATCCCTGAAATCTAGTGGATCAGTGCAGGACTTCTGTCTCCAGGAAGGTGAGCCAGACTAGCATTCTGGTCTCTGTAGATCACAATGGCAGTGACTTTCGTGAACAATAATAAACATTCTCCACACTCCTAAGTCAGCTACACAATGATCTTCCGCCTGGCAGGTGGTAGGATCAGCTTATGCACCTTCACTGTTCTCTGCTACTTTTTGCCACTTACTTCAGTAACGTCTTGTAATTCTCCGCTTGCATTATTTCTTGCAAGGGTCTGAGCTCCACCTATGATGCATTTGCTATTTCTGGTGGTGGGCTCACTTTCCCTTTTCAAAAAATGTTATGACATTTACTTATTTAGGTATTTAGTTTGAGAGTAAGAAACTGACACCCACATAGATGGGAAAATGCTAAAACACATTAATTCCTTCTGGTGCTTGAAGAAAAACTTTAAAGACCTGCATCACGTGGAATGAAGACAGCAGGACTTTCTCTCTTCCACATCTACCCGTAAATTCTTTGGATCAAACAATGAGGGAAGGTGAACAGCGGCCACGGGAGTCAGTGACAGCGTGAGGCAATGTGTGTAGGTGAAGACCTTGAGCAGTAAGGGTTAATATGCAAAGATAACAAAAAGATTATTGGTGGCAAGACAGCATAAAAAAGCATATTTCATTGGGAAAGGAAACTTGATTTGTGGAACACGGTAGTGCATTGTCTGGTACAATGGATATCAGAATGATGCAGATCTGAGCTGGACAGATTCTGAGCCTTCAAAGCTGTAACTTTAACAAGAAATGTTTAATGAGGTGATGGGGAAGCTAAACAAGTCAAGTGTTCACCACCATAAATTGCACGGGGAAGCTAAAGAAGTCAAGATTTCACCTCCATAAATTGGAGGTGCCTTCATTCCTGTATGAGACAGCTCTGCAATTCTTTATTCTAGCTGAAGCTTGATACGCAATTTTGCCTTTGTCTGAGAGTTTTTCACTTTGCTCTCTGTGACACTGAAAGTAGTTTTGAGTTCAAATCCTTCACTGACTCATTAATACTCAGAAAAGCACCATGTATTAATTAGCAGGCTGTGACGTTGTGAATCATAACCCTCCTGTGCCCAGTAACTTCCTTCACAGAAACACATGCTCTGTAGTTCCTCCTTTTAATTGTAAGAAGAACCCTGTGGTCCTATACAAATACTCAACCCCATGGCAGTAGTAAGACTTCTCTAAATTCCACTGAGTTTGTAAATTAATTTTTGCTATACAATTTAATCCATTTAATGCATATTTAAATAAATGCTATTTCATTATCTATTTAACACATAGCAGTTCAAGTGATGTCCTTTACAATGATTCATCTCAGGCTGCTGCAGTGAAAGAGCACAGCAGTAATTTCTGTTAGTGTAATTCCTACAAAAATTCCTTTTTCAGGAAGAACATTTACCAATAAACACACAACAGTTATGGCCTCACTCTAAAAATTGCTGAACTCAATGGAAAATATCATTAAAAGGAGTATTTGAGTCATGCCTTTAATGATGGAAAAGGCCTACAGAGTCGCTTGATGTTTCTTCTTCTATGATTTGGTATTGCTGAAGCTCATCTGCAATTACTTACCAGTTTCATTTCTGCACAGTTTTAATATACGTAACACAAAGTATTCAACTGATATAATAAGGGCCGTAAGGCCTCTAAATTAACTGAGATACACATAAATCAAAAATGAGAGCTTGCACCCTTATGTTTTATATATCTAGATACAAATATCTGTGTGGTTGTATATACTGAATTCCTGATTAATAAAACCTCAGAAATACTTTGCTTGGTAACTCAAAGTGCTTAGTTTTGGAACAAAACAATGGGCATCTCATAAGAGCAAGTCTTCACGTGCTGAACTAGAAGATCAGAGATTTCTGGAGACTAATCCCAATGCACACCAAGGCTGCCTAAAGGACTTGCTGCCTGAAACTTGCCAGAGTGACTGTAGGTGTTTGCAGTGTATTCCTTGGGGCACTATTTTTTTTTTTTTTGTGAGTTTTGAAAACACCATCATTCATGGTAGAGAGGAGGCACTTCCAGGGAATGGTTTAGGTGATCTGAGGTACTGACTGTTCAGTGCTTTAACAGCAACCTACCTGTACAAACTATAACTGTAAAGGTACAGTAGACTGAGTAAATAATATTGTATGTCTTCATTCTAGGCATGTAAAGATAGGAGAGACAATGCAGTGAAATTTCTGGCGATGGGACCCACAGGAGTAGCCTTTTTTTTTTTGTTAAATGGAGCTTAATAGGTTCAATATTTTATGTCAAAATATAATGCAGAAAGAACTTGACCACTGCCAAACGGTATTTTTGAAGGTAAAGTGATGCAGAGAAGTAAAAACATAACCAGAGTAAATGAACAGGCATGGCTACTCAAGTGTGTATTTGTCTTGGGTTTAAACTGTTTCCCCAGCATTCTCCACCAATTGTCCTGGTTTGACCATTTTCCCATCTGTGAGAACATGACCAGGGCAAAATAAAGGCAAATCAACCCTAAAACTTATTGATTACAAAGAGTTTATTCACACACACAAGAAGGAAAAAGAAAATTGAAAAAAAACCCTTAAAAGTGTCAAAAAAAAGCACCTCCCCTCCTTCTTAACAGCCTACTCATTTTCCCACAAAACAATTCATACATCTCTCTCTGGGAGAGGAGACCTCTCTTGTGACCCCAATTCTTTCATTTTTCAATGTCCCAAAATCTGCAGCTGCCCGAAATCTCCAGATTTGTGCAATCCCAACCACAGAGACCCACCACAGAAAAACCCAGTCCTCCCAGTGGCTCCATGTCTCAACCTACAGTTGCCTGCAAAATGCTGTAGATTGTGCAACTCTCAGCTTGTTTTGGGGTACCATTTTAAAAATGAACAGTTCAAACGCAAAGGATTTTCTTCATCGCATGGAACAGAAATCTCTTTTCACTCCTCACTGGCACAGAGGACTTCTTATGTCATCTCTCTCTGTTCAAACATCTCATGGGATCACAGGATCACAGCTACTATTCAGTATTCAATCAGTCAGTCACAGATACCTTTGCTCAAATCCACAAATCTGAACAATCATTTCCCCAAACAAACTTAATACATTATAAAAACTACTCCATTTTCTCCATGGTCCCTCCCAAGGAGGAAGGGGGGGAGCAGTCCTTGAAGAGAGAATCCAGCCAAAGATTGGCCCCTCCTCAATCCCTTCTTCCAATATTCTTATCAGTTCCTTCTGTTGTCTCTCTCTTCAATCACAGTGTCCATCGAAGGGAAGGAAGGAAGGGGTTAAAACTTGTCTTGGTTTCTTGCAGCAGCCTATGATGTCACATGCCGCCTCACAGCCAACTGCTGCGGCTCTGGCCGCAGTGGTGCCAGCCCAGCCGAGCTGCAACCACCACACACCCCCCACCTCCGCCGGCAGCGGGGGGAGGTGGGGAAGAAGGAGGGGGCTTTCGCCATCCTGGCCAGCACGTGGCCACCTCAGGACACGGCCCAAGGCCGTGTGCCCACTTCCCTTCCCCCCCTCACCTCCGCCAGCAGCAGGGAGGGGGAAGGAAGGTGGGGAGAGCCCCTCCACCATCCCGGCCTGGCCCAGCCACCTCTCCCCACCACGGGAGAGGGGCCATGAGGCCCAGCCTGCCCTGGGCCACATCACGGCCCCAGCAAGGCCCTGCTGTTACCTTCCTGATGGCCAGAGGCAGAAAGAGAACTTACTTCCTGAAGCCTCAAATTTATCTTTTTGCCGGTGTGTGTCCACTCAAACGTAACTTCCTGGTTCAAACCATTACAGTATTAAAGATGGGAAAGCAAACTGACAGCTGTCATGAAAGTCACAACGGGCAGAGAGCACTCAAAAAGCTCATTAAATTGTTGAAAGAACAACACTTCTGCAGAAAGGAAGGCCAGGTGTTGGACTACCGTATGGAAAATCTGCCCAGCTCCTCTCCCTCTGCTGCTGTTTGCTTCCATCTTGGCATGTTTGAAATATTTATTCTGCCCTATGGACTTCCAGAACTCTTTTGCCTCGAATAACCTGAACTACCTAACACACTCAGGACTTCATGGTGCATCTCCAATATGTGTTCTTGCATGAAAAACCCAAAAGCCAAGTCCCTGCTTCAGGTCCCCTTTGCCACAAAAAAACCTATAGTGTCTGGGGAGATCCTGCAGAATCACTTGCCATGAGTTGTTTTGCCGAGTAAATTTTTTTTTTCCAGGAGTTATGCGTGGCTGTACCAAAGACTAAATTATATATAACTGAGTAACCTGGTGCAGGGTATCCCTGCCCATGGCAGCTGGGTGGGACCAGGTGGTCTTTAACATCTCTTCTGACCCATACCATCCTGTGATTCTGAGACCAGACCGTCCGCAAGGCAGGCTCCTGGTCTGCATGGCTGGAAGAGGAATATCTGAACCTAGGAAAGAACTCAACTCTGGTTGAGTACCTGAGCTGCCCAGGCACTCTGACAAAGAATAATATTATTTTTGTACAACCTAAGAGGTGACATTAGAAGAAAAAGTGAAATGAGCCTCCACAATTCATATGAGACAAGGGATGAAAGTAGACTAAATGATATAAATACAACATTTTTTCTCTATCTGCTCTGTCTGTAGACAAGCTTTTAAACTCCTTTGCCATGTACCATAGAGAGCTTCTTAAGAGGGATTCAGGACATGGATGCATGTTCCATCTGGGTAGCCAGTACATTCATCCTGTAGCTATCCCCTTGTTCTCAAAAAGGAGGCTGAACACATTACAGTGGACACAAAAGGTGTATTTGCCAGTTTCCACTGGCAAGAGATGATGTCTAAAACCTGTACAGTTAGAAAATGAGGGGGGACAGGGCAGCTGTGGCCCAAAACTGCCCATTTTCTTAGAAGAATTAAATTTTAAGGTGGCAGGACATTGCTTCAAGATCTCTACAACTTTCTGTCTCCTGTTGTACTTCCTAGGAAAGGGGGCAACCACCTTTGATGGACACTGCAGAAGTATGGCTTTAATGACCTGCCCTGGTTAAGACTCTTACGCAGAAAATACATAGCAAGTTCCCCAAATTCAAGACACATTCCAGTAAATTAATTCTCCTTCCTCTCACTGCTTTTCTTCTGGTTCCTGTCTCACTAGCTGCTCCTCCTTTCAGCAGCTTGATGATATTTCTGTATTCTCTTCTGTATCATTAGTGCATTTAAAGGTCCAAGTGAGATAGCTCTAATTCTGTCCTTCCTGACTGTTCACAACCTCAGATGGGATGGATTTGCCATTTATGGCTGAGAGCCTGAAGAAATTACATGTGTTACATCACCTCAAGAAGGCTGCTTCTCTATTTTGGGCTTTGTTTTTAAAATAAATTTCAAAAGCACAGTACAAAGGGCACATGCATACTGAAAGCATCAGAAGGATGTTTAGAAGTATATTTAAATTAAAAAGGTTATTTCTCCCTCCTGCTGCCTTCTTTTTGAAATGAGTCTCCACCACTAAGAAGAAAGAGGTAAAAAATCTAGCAAGAAAAACCCAAGCATAAAATCTTTTAGTTACATAAAAAATGCTTTAAGTAACTAACTAAAATGTGGTGTCTGTAACTGTGTGACAGTTGTAGCCCAAACATTTCCTAAACCTAAGCTTTAACTCTTAGAGAGAACTTTGAATAGCCACAGCTCAGGCTCTGTGAGAGCAAAGGTTAAACCAGTGCATTTTCTGTTACAACTACTCTTTCAGACTAAGACTTTGGAGGCAAATGCATGAATGACATACATAAAACTATTCTGCATCTCATATAATGGCAGGCAATCTTCTTCTTTCCTAAAATTGTGTTGTCTTATTCCCAAAATGGGAACTGTTGCAATGAATTATATAATGAACTTATTCCCAACTGGGAACTCAGAGGCTTAGATTTATTCCATAAAGAAGGGAAGTGCTTTTCTAGGAAAGGCTAGTAATGGAATGTAATGGAATCACTGAGGTTACTAACCAGGAGTCATCAGTGTTTCTCTTCTGGACCAAGATCTGTGTCTGCAGCACCTGACATGCTTCAATGTTCTGCACTAAGCTTCAAAAGCACAGCTTTAGAATAATTTAATTTTCCTTGGAGCTTCAGGAATTTCCCAATACCTGTTTTAAAAACTCTGCACATGGTCACAATAATAATGCTGAAAAATAGGATGTAATCTGATGCAATTTGTTTTGATGGATGAGGAGATGCCCATGCAAAGAGTAGAAGCCTAACCTCATTTTCAAACCAACACTGTGGCTTCACACAACAGTGTAACAGAGATATACCTGGAGCTGGGGAAATTCAGCTTAAAGCTCTCAACAGCTTCTTCAGAATGCTTTGAAGAAATCACGTATAATGGACTTCTCTGCCTTACATTGATGAAGATATTAATGTAATATTTATGCTATTTTTTGCTGGGACGGGAATGGTAGATTATTAGAAGCAATTTTCTTTAAGCCATAAATCAGTTTTAGAGCACCTTGGGCCAGCCACAAAACTGTTATTCTTTGTTTATAAGATTTTTGGTAGAAACCATCCAGCTAACATTGCAGGGAGTGAGTCAGGCACTGCACTCACAAAGTTAAAACTGCCTGGGCATTAGTCTGACTGCAAGGTTTCACTAATGTAACAGGTGAAGCCTGGCCTTTGTTGTCTGGAGGGACATATGTACCACTTATTCACATAATTTACAAAAGCAAGGTGTATGCCCTGTTCTCATGTTACTAAAGTTACATTTTTACAGTGGCCCAAGAATCAGTTCAGTCCCTTGAGACAAACACATGGCTTCTGTACCAGCAGTTAGGTCACAAGTACAAAACTGTGGGTAATGCAATCACGCCTTCACTGCAGGAAGTGCCACATAAGCAAGGGAAATCTGCTGCCGCCATCGTGTCCCCTGGAGTGATTGTCGGGTGCAGAGGATGCTCTGGTGTCACCTGCAGCTATCCTCTCTACAAGCCATTTTGCCCCTTGCTTTCCTGATCACTGCTAAGTGGCAAATAAATTAAGTATAGTCTTATAAAAGGACTGGACTTAAATTCCAATTGAAGACCCCTTGGGAAAGGGGAGAGAGCAGGTGGAGGAAATTCTGAGAAGTCCAAGCTCTTTGGAGATGGATTGTCTACAACACTGCTCACTTCCTCCCATGACAGCTCGCCACCAGAAACAACACTGCAAATCAAATGCCTGACTCCTTGTAAAGTGAATTCCACTGTTTTGAAGCATGACAGGATTTTTCAAAATATTTCAGTTCTGCTACATTTCATTTGGCATTCATGGGGAATTTAGTCAAAATGCCTTTGCCAGCAGCATTATGGCCAGTGAAATACTTGAAAAATCCTACCTAGAGAGGATCAATGGTTTAATCTTGTTCTGTACAGTTGTGTTTGAGTAGATCTCAGGATGACCTGAATCATCCAACTGATTTAAACAACTCCTGTCAAAGGGAACATCGAATTGAACTCATACCCTTAATCTGCATGTAGAACCCACTATTCTCTGCAGTCAACAACACCAGACTACTTCACCTTTCTCCTCATCTTCAATCTTTTAAATCCTTCCCCCTACACTCTTATGGGTGTTTAAAGGCCCTATCTCAATGAATTTTCCTCCTGAAATGCCACCAGGTTGTAAATAATTGCAATCACTATTTTCCACAAAGATCACATAAATTATGCAGCAGTGAATTTTGAGTGGACATGAAAAGGCTGTGTTAGTAACAATTGACATACTTTACCTTTGGGTCATGTATTCCAGAAAGTTCTTCATAGATCTTCTCTCCCACCATGACAGCAGCTAGGTTGGCTGTGTATGTTGACAGACAAAACAAGCAGAAAATAGCCCAGAGATTCATTAAAAACCTTCCAGTCCAGCACTTTGGGGGTTTGATGGCAGCTGTTCTTCCAAACAGGATCGCATAGCAGACATTGAGGGCAGAGGAGAAGGAGAAGACTTTGTTCCTGTTCCTTCCCTTAGGGGTCATTCCAAAAGGACTTTTCCACTCATACAAGGTGAGGAAAATAGCTGTGATGTGAAGAGCAACAAATATCCCCAGCCACATGGTCCAGTGAAGTGGCCACATAAAGGCTCCAATAGGAGCTGCAGTATCTTTGGTCCTCACCAGGATCCCCAAGCTGGTTGAAAAGAAAGGGCTGGTGAAATCAATCACTTGGCTTCGGGCAGTGTTGATGCTGAATGATGTCACTGCCATGTGAGCTGTACCAGCAAGAAGGTCTCCCACCAGCCCTGTCCAGTGGCCATTCTTCCAGGCACCGTATTTTCCATCCCCAACAATGTACAAGTCAAAATCAAAATTCATATCCTCAGACAGCTTCTCCAGCAGGTCAATGCAGTAGCCATAGCAGCACTTCTTCAGGTCAATAGGAATGGTGTCATTGCCCCCTTGGAGGGTTTCAAACAGGTTGTCCAGCACACCTGAATCATTGGTCAGTGGGTCCAGGCACAGCTGCCCTGCTGGGCAAAGACCTTCATCATCTACATCCCTTGTGAAGACAAAGGGATGCTCAATCAGAGTCACCACCCTCAAGTGCAGCCGGGTGGGGTGTTGCATGTGACTTTTATGTCTCTGTGCCTGTTCTGGCCATATCCCATAGTCCATGATGATCTTCCCTTCTTGCCAGCTCCCCAGGCGTGTCCACATCCGCTTCCCGAAAGGGTCGTGCTGCAGATTCCAGATGAAGAAGTTATCTTCTGAGCTGACAATGGATGAGCCCTTCACCTTAATGTGGCCACTGAGACCGTTGAAAGTTGTGTTGGCTAAAAACCTGTTGTAGGGAGAAAGCAGGGTGATCAGAAGCAGACAGCTGAAACATGAATTGATGTTGAAGAGAATAGATGGGGATGTTGTTGAACACCTGGACCACTAATAGCACATAGATCCTACGGCACAATGAACCAGCCACATAATTTATGACTAAATTATATGGGGATGCTCCCCTACGTATCTAATGCAAATGAAAACTCGTTGGCAAAGATGTATTTTTTTACTTACTAGAAAAAATGAGTACAAGAACAGTAATTTTTTTGTTGCCTTTGCCTCACAAACTGATGAAACACAGGTTAGTTCTAAGCTGAACTCACCAGATCTGCTGTCACTCTCCTAGATAAAAATGTATATGAAAATGGAAGAGTGGAAATTATGTATGAAATGTCCTTCCAAGAAAAATGCTATAATCTCAGCAAGATCTAGCTTCCATAAGAGGGGCTACTGAAATGCTGTCAACAGCTTTCAAGCACTCTTCAAGTGAACCAATCTGGATTCAAAAATGCAAATCTGGCATTGGTAAATCACTGTTAGACACTCCAGAATAATGTAAGGGAAGAAAGCAAAAGATGGTTGCTCTAGAACAGTCACTTTTAATTCTTACAAAAACAACCACCTGAAAAAGCAGGTTTTTTAAAAAAATGTGCAAAAGTAATGCTCTAGTAATGCTCTTAAAAGTGCAGTGCTGCCATTGAAGCAGATTTCATGAAGTGTGCCAGTTTAGCAGTGCACATATTGCATTGAGAATTCCAGGCTTTTACTATTCCAGATACTGACAATAAAGTTGCGTATTTCCTTTGTATTGGAATGCAGAATTTGCTAGTAGTTGTCCTGCCCACCTGTTGAACTCAGCTTCTGGCAAGCCATTATCAAAGAGGCTAAAAACAACATGGATAAAGGAGCTGGGAACTCAGCAGGAATTAAATGTTTGAAGCAGAAAATCCTTTTTAGTGTAAGCACCATGACCAGCTGAACTGCACGCTGCTAACAGTGAAGCTGCTATGCATTTGGCAGGCGTTGCGCAAGGCTTCCAACAGTGGTTCCATTAAAAACAACTGAGTGAAATTGCTGCTAATATGGTGCAAGGCCACTCGTGCATATTTTTTTTTCGGTTAGAAGCATTCAGAAGACTACTCAGCTGTCGTAGCAGAATATAGCACTTCACAATAGTCCTGAGAACTGGACGAAAGTAAGTGTTGGAAGCAGTATAAAGGAGTCATTCCAGCCTCAGTAAGGAAGACATAAACTTTTAAGTAGAGTTAACTGTTTATCAGTAGTTACAGAGGATAAAAAATAACCTTACATTGATTTGAAAAGGATAAATCAATTGCAAGTGTGTGTACATGCATACTTCTGTTTGGTCTCTACACTTTGTTTTGATGAGTTTTGATGATTTTGATGGGGTTTCAGCAGTTAAACCTTTGCACTGTTTAAGCCTCAAGGTCATATCAATTTTAGCCCTTTGCAAAGGTAAACTTTTGAAAGCATTAGTTTTGAGTGTGGTTGTGTGTGTGATAACCTTCTCTGAGGCAGCTTCACAGTCCGTGCTGAGTCTCTTTTGAGTAGGTTGAGTTTGGAGAAAGACGATACAGACAATACTCTCAAAAGCAGATGATCTGTACATGTATTAGCCTGGGTCTGGAAATCACACCTAAAAAGGCAGACAGGTGTTTACAAATATAAACGTATATGAACTATAAATGCAGATTTCATTTTTTAAATCCTTTACCATTTAGTTCGGTGTTAAAGGACACCACAGCTCCACTAATTAGTGGTATCTGCCACTGTTTGCCCACTCCTTCCCTCTTAATCCATGGTTCCTAACTGATGGTGTAACTTCCAGGTTTGTGTATGTAAACACTATCAAGACAAAGTTTATGGGAACAGGCAATCTTTAGCACTAAAGGAAGGTTTATGTGCCCATAAACTTGTTTGGGTTTTTTACCTCTCTCTTACATTTATCTCCCTTAGTCTCCGGAAAAAATTGTGCAACTTCTTTACAAGTCTTGCTGGGCCTACAGGCTGAAGCCACCACTGTGACAGTAACAGTAAAACCATTCCATGTGTGTAGATGGGCCTGCATGAAAATTTTTTTAGGAGTTGTGCACAAAACACTGTTAGCAGTTCACAAAAATGGCAAAAACTGAGGGAGACAAGTCCTCAGGTGGAATTAGCTTGCAAAGTTCTCATGAATTGGGCCCTATGTTGCTAATACAGCATGACCTGGGCATGAGAAGGCTGCAAAGCAGGTGCTTTGGGAGTAACTGAAGCTATGGAATAATGCATTACATCCATTTTCTGAAGGTGGAATGAGACCAGTGGAATTAATGCATGTTGTTCCCTGACTTGCACAGTAGAAGTAAGCACACCCAGGAGGGCAGAACAAGCCCTCAGTACCTGTCCTGTGGTTGCTTTAGGAGCGGATACCTGAGAGAGATTTAGCAGCATTTAAATGTACAACTTTGCCACCTCACTGAGTTAGTGGCTTACCTTTGCAGCTGATTTGCATGTTCTGTATTTTTTGTAGTGACAGAACATGAATAAAAATAAATGATGGGAACCATGCTGGAGAAGCATTTTAACAACACTTCGTTTTATATGCAAGCAGCTGTGGCTGCTGAGCATTTGCATGCACTGTGAGCAGCACCAGTGAAACTCATGCCAGTGACTTCAAGTGAAAACTCCTTTACTTGATAACTTTAGGAAACAGATAAGAGACTCTGACTATGCTTCTTAAGCTAGAAATCTCCAGTGTGAATCTTTGGGAATTACAAGTGCTAGGTACTGCACAGACATGCTGGCAGTATCTGAGCAGTCCTGTTTTAGAAGGGCTACTGAAAGATCTCTACGGAAAGACAGCCTGCACAAATTTCAGAAGGTGAAGGGGCAGATCCTCAAGTCTGACAGCTGAATCAATTTTCTTGATGATGTGTCAATATATGGGAGCTAACGTTCACACTGACAGTTTGTGATAACTGCATCAGAGCTTTATCAGAGTCACTTCAGTTTGAACAATGAGTCCAAAGTGTGTCATTTGCTTATTTCAGCTTTGTTTCTCATATGCTTTGTTACAAGAACTGTTCTTTAGATCTTTAGCAGTACTATCACTCTCCAGTAGCAGTATCTTTGTAGTACATTTAAGAATGATTTCATGAAATTATTTTCTCTCAAGCT
>WAAE01018204.1:0-22327 GCA_013400495.1 Nicator chloris | reverse complement strand
CATTCCAACCCCTTAGCATTCTGTAATTCTGTGAAAATGCCAGTGGGACAGGGCCCCCTGCCCCCCCATGTTGTCTGTGTGTGTCATGTATGCCAGTACCACAAAAAGCAGCATTATCTCTTTCTTCCCTATCTCCTAAAGGAAGTTTTCTGCATGTCATCCATACTTGTGTACCATGCAGGCTTGCAAATGCGCCAGAATGAATCTAGATTATGTATTTTTTTAGCAACTAGAGAGATTCTGTCAGCATAAATTCAGAAGTTTCAGTAAGATCTCATATTTTCAGGTGTCCTAAATCTTTTCTATTTTAAGGTACATGTACATATAATGCCAGTGCAAATAGCCAGAGGGCTAAAACAAAAACATGCCAGTGTTTACTTTTCTTGTTACTGGGTTTTAAATATGAACAGGCAATAAGTAAAACAGAAAATTAAAAGAGACAGGAATGTGGCTAAAGGGTTAATTTGGAATAAGAATTCCAGAACTTGGTGCTGGTTTTCCACTTAGGTGAGACAAGTCCTGCCTTCAAGCTGCTATGGATACACACTGTTTTGTGGCTGCATTTCAGTTCCCTTCCTGTAAAAGCATTATTTTTGCCTCTGGGGCTCGATGAAATAGGCATGCTGAATTGTGAAGTACCAAAGGTTGGAGCAAGGGAACATAATGGGAGGTGAGGAAACTGCTTTTAAGCTCTCCAAGGCTGCTCTGGCAACTTCATCGCATAAACAATGAATCCAAAGTTATGGAAGCACAGGATGTGGAGCAAAACCACCGAAAACCAAAAAACATACATGAGAGAAAAGTGCATGTAAAAAGCATTTCCAAGATGCTGTTAGTGAATGAGCATAAAAGGAAATGTCTTTCAGATGAACACAGAAAAGTAGAAGTAGCAGAGTCAATTACTCCAAGCCTGCAAAAGCAATTTGATATCCAAGAATCCGGATGAAACTCTGTGCCCCTTGGAGTCAGAGCTGGCTATAGGAAGTCTGTGTAAGTAGGATTTTTCTCCCCATTCTTCAAGTCTGTTATAGGTTACTGGAGACCTATATTCTTTCCAAGAAAAAGGTCATTTCATAACAAACATATGCTAAATTCTAGATAAATTAGATCATAACTTTATAAAGTAAGCTGGTAAATGTGCCCCAGGCCAGGAGGACAAGGTAATTATTCCATACTTGAGGACCTTACCTATGTGGCTGTTCTGGCTTTGATCCTGCAAGCTCTTTATGTCATGTCTAATCAGAAGCAGATGGGCTCTTCTGTTGAAGTCATTGCTTGCTGACCTGAAGTTTTCACTGAACCAAGCTAGCATCAGATGAAACATTTGACATGAAGTCAGAAGAGTAATAAATTGAACTACGCAAACTGAAAAGTTGTTTCTGGTCACGTTTGAATCACAGAAGATTTTGGGTTGGAAGGGACCTCTAAAGGTCAATGTCCCTGAGGTGAGCAGGGACATTTTCCTCTAGAACAGGTGGTGTGGAGCCCGATCCAACCTGACTGTGAATCTTTCCAGAGATGGGACGCCTACCAACTCTCTGGTCAACCTTTTTCAATGAGCTGGACACAGTGCTCTAGGTGGAGTCTCAGCAGAGGTGAGTACCCCTCATCTCCCCTAACCAGTGAAATTCTTTTTGTTTAACATTTGCTGGAGAGAAGAAAAAAAAAATCTTAAAGTATTTCTTTCATTTTTGCCTTATAAAATTCTCACTGTAATTTTTTTCCCAGCAAATACTCATCAGAAGACACTTGGAAAATAGTTGCAGACTATTAGGTGACAGTACCTGTGAGATGGGATGCCCTGTGGTTATGTGTTACAGCATATACACCCGTTTGTGGGGGGTAGCACACCAAAGATAAAGAGCAGACCCAGGTAACTTCTGGACTGATCCATGAATCAAATGGATAATTCTGAATTAGAGATCCAACACTCACTCTGTTCCTCTAGAAAGGTAATTGTGACATTTGTCTGATAGAGCAGGTTGCTTTTCTGACTGCTACATTCAGCTGCAGAAATGAAGGGGTGACACTGACCTGTATAAAGCTTAGTTAAAAGAAGTCAGAAGTAGATCAAAGAAAGGCCGGATCTTCCCCCCTTGTTCATGGGGAAGCCCACTGAAGGTCACTGGAATTTGAAATCTGTAGGACTGAGCACCGAAGCTGCAAAGCTCTGAGCAGATTTTGGTTGTGGTTTTAAATCTCAGCTTCATTTGATGTCTGCTGTTGGAATGTGACTGTTAGTAAAGTTTTAATACCTTAGTATGATTTAAGATCCAGTAGGAAGGGATCAGTGGTGACCTATGAGGCTTAAACGACCAACAGGTATGTGAAAATCATGCAGTTATATGGTGACTTTTTATATATAAAAAACCCAATTATATATGCACAAACAGCTTAAGTCACCACAAAATTACCACTGGGAAAGCAAGTATACTTATGGCATGACTAAAGTAAATATATGTACATTACAAGTTATTACAAAAGGTGGAGTCTCAAGCATTTACTTATGTACATTTACTTGTATATGCCCATAAATATGTAACTTGTGACCAAACTGCTTCCAGGAGTGGGGCTAACCAATAATGGAAAAGTTTTACTTAAAGATGACCTGCATCCCTGGAACTGGAGTTTGTCAGGTGTTCCCAGCCAGGATCCCATCTGTTGGGGAGGTCTGGTGCTCCTTTTAGGTAGGCAGCGAGTTACTTTTTAATCCTTTTGGTGTAGGAACATAAGTGTGTGTAGGACATCAGTTCACGAGACAGCTGTTGCTAGCCTGTGCTTTCCTAGAAGGCAAATTTGTTGTCACAGTGTGTGTCTTGCTTCTATGAAATTTTATTTTTATCCTGCCAACTACTCCCCATCAAGAAGGCTTAGGGTGAGCTTGCCAGGGACATCCTTCACCATCAACATGTTTACCAGCTTGTGTTTGTAGGAGCCCCATCACCAGGCAGAGATCATAACATTATAAACAATGAGACACGCTTGCAGAACTTTCTGCATGCTCGCAGAAACCACTTAAGCATTCTTAGACTTTAAGGTCCAAGAAGATGATGTAAATGCTCAAAAAAGGATACCCTTAACCCTTCCTTCAATTTCTCTTTAGCAAGGAAATCTTCGTGAAGTAAATAACCACCTCAGCTGTTCTCCCTCTCAACCACGGCTCCCTCCTCGTCTGTCCAATGGGATTAAAACCAAGCCAACTGATTTGACTGCAATGTTATAAACACCACGCTGTGTTCATTTGCAGAGGTGTGGTGTTTACTGTTGTTTGTTTTAAAAGTTTATGGCTCAATTCACAAACCTTGAGAACATAAAATTGATTATTCCTTAATGTACGAAGGAGCTTGTGCTTTGGGGCCTCTGAGGTAGCATCTTGTGTCTAAAATTCGTGGTATTTAATGTTTTCATGGTTAATGCATTGCAACCAATCCCTAGAATCCATTTCATAGAGGCAGCAATATTTATTTGATTAGCCACACTGATGGCAGGGTAGTGAAGCAAAATTAGCAATCACATAGCACAGAATCAGTGTGGTTTAAACCTAGAGTGGTTTTTAAATAATGAGCAGTCTATAGATAAGATAACCAGAATATCCATGCAAAACTTGACAAGTTGAGAGGTCTCAGCCAAAACTATTCTCTTCTGGGTAACTAGTAAGTTGGGGTTTTTTTGCTAGCAAGTTATTTTCCCAAATAAAGTAGGTTTTTCTTTGGCAGAAATTAATATACAAATAGGTCCTTATATTTCAGATTGTAATGGAAAAATCTATACTTATCTTCAAGTACAGTCACAGGTCATTGACGTTCAGTATATTCAAGACCTTCAAATCTCACAGCAGCATTACCTTTTTTTGGGTTTTTTTTTGTACGCTTTAGACTGTCTCTGGCCAAAGCCTAGGAATAGCAGGAAGGAGCAGCAAGTGTGGAAATTCCAGGATATTCCTTATGTTCTCTCCTTGTTTTTAATGGTTGTAGTTTGCTGATGTCTAGTGCTGCTGAGAAAGCAGCTGCACGTACTTGCTGTCACTGTCTCCTGCCAGGGACACCTGTGAAAAGCCTTTGTTCTGTACTAGTAACCTGTGAGCCTGGCTTAGAGTTGGAGAAGTCTGCTTCACCTGTAGGACCCATGAGCAGGATGATGCTCTTCAAGTGCTTCATTTTGAAATAAGACAGAAGAAATGCTCACAAGCTTTCAGTTAAGTTTCCAAGTAAAAGTTTAAGGGCAAGTGATGACAGGTGTTTTGTGGTTTGTCAGTGCTTTGTCCAATAATGCTGGGAACCCCTCAAGTAAACTGTGAAGTTGGTAGATGATGTTGGAACTCTGAGAATGGATGAGCAGTCTATAGATAAGGGTTTTGCTTGGATTTTGCATTTTGTTTTGTTTGTTTGTTTTGATTTGGTTTGGTTTTGTTGCTAGTGGTGAATCTGTAGAGCTGGCAGCAAAGGCCACGAGGTAACAGTCTCTCAGTCCTAAAAGGAAGGTGGGAGGAGAGTCTGCATCATAGGAGCACTCTTGGAAACTTGGAGCTGAGGCAATAACTGGAAGTAGAAAAATACATTAATTAAAACACTATATGGGGCCAAAACAGCAGTCCAAGGGCCCAAACAGAGCACATCCACCATGATCATTCAAGGCAAACATCTTTGGCACTGGAAGTTTTCCTTGGCTGATTCCCTTTATTGCTATAATCCAAGCCAGTGTTAATGTATATCCTGAAAAGACAAGAAGATTCCCCAGAATTATTCCTGTACGAACATTATTAACCAATACTTTAATGTATTTTTTGGCTAAAGAATAGAGTGATAAATAAGTGTCTTGAGAATCAATAAATCTGTTCAATATGTACTTACTTGAAGCCCATGATTAACTAAACTTTAGTAATTTGGTACTCAATGTGTTGCAGGTTTTTTTTCCTGAAACAATGAGAACTCTTCTAGTTTTCCTAGGGAATTATATTGCTAGCAGAGTCATTAGTGTTTGCACATCAGTTTTGAGCCAAATTATGAATATCCCTGAATGCAAGGGGGTAAGTTTCTAAACTACATCATTACAGAACAAGTGTATTGAGAATAAGGGTTTTTTTTTTAATCCAAAGTGCTTGGGGAGTTTACTCCTGAGTATTCAAATTAATCATTAATCACAAAAGCAATTTGTTGGGCATTTGAAAATCGTTACCAGTTTAAAATACTTGGTTTCTATTTCAAAGCTTTCAGTGGGCAAAAAAGCTACAGCTGTCACTGGAGAATACCCAATCTACACAGCAATTTAAGCACTGTGTTTGCAACAGACATATGTGGTTTAATTTTCACAGTTTTTTGTAATCTACTTTAATATCTATTAGTCATCCACAGCAGGGAAAAATAGCCTTCAGTAAAACAAGTATGTTTGATATGCGGAACCTGGCACATTCGAAGCCAGTCTGCAGAGTTCCTCGTGGGACAAATCGGTGGGAAGCATCTCTTACCCTGCAGAAGTCCAAGAGCAGCTTCAAGCTGAGTTTATGTACACTTTCACAGAGGCTTTGTGGTGAAAAAATAAGTGACACTGGGGGTAGGACAAAGGATACAGCAATTTTCAGGAGGTTGTTGCTCTCTTATACGACAATTATAGTATAAGTTAGGTCCAGTATAACTTTACAAGAGCATTTCAATTTGGTATTTAATAACCCTGCCTTCAGTAAACAGGCAGCTCTGAAATCTGCCATTCTGGTGCAGATGTGTGAGTCCTGGGCATCTTGCCTTTTGGAAAATCCTTCGCTAAGTTGCATTAGGAATTAGCATTGCTACAGAGGCATGTAGCTGCAGAGAAACAGATACTGAGGAGGAATATTTGAATTGCTGTACATTTTAGTCTTAAAAAAATGGCTGTAAAAGGGGATATTGTTTTACTAAACTATGTAGGTTTTATTATTTGTGTACAAGGATTATTTGCACTTGTTCTATAAAAATGGGAATGTATTTCAAAACTAAATGAAAGCAATTAGTCATGTAAAACACTGTACTAGTTTGCAAACAAACCAGTGGGAGATTCCAAGTCAGAAATACAATTTAATAGGAAAATTAAAATAAAGGTTGAAAACACTGGCTTAACCTGACAGAGTCGAGACACAACCTGACACCCCGTTGTTCAGGGTGGTGGTAGCAGTGTGATTAAATGGTGGCTGCAGTCCTCTTGAAGTGATAGATGTGGTTCTGTTGAAGCAGTGATCTTGTAGAGAGGTCTGGTCTTCCTCTGAAGGTCCACTGGTGATTATGTAGCTCTTGTCCTCTGGGAATTCAGTGGAAAAGGCCGCTTGTGGTGTTCCAAGTGTCAGATTATATCCAGGTAGGAATGCTTGGTTCCTCTCCCTGGGTGGAGCATCTCAGAGTGGGATGATGTAATTTTATCAGTCATACAGTGATGCTTGATGGCCCATAGCAGAAGATATCCCCTGGAGTTACCAGGGATGAGTCATGGAGGAAATAAAGAACACTGCCCCACCTGGTTTTAACAGTTTATGGAGATGGTGATAAAATTCATACATTTGGTTATATTTTACATTGTAACCTAAGACTACACATACCTGTTTTCTGTTGTCTGTAGCAAACTCCCTCCTTCCTAGGAGGGCTTTTCTTTCCCTTGATGTGAGGCAATAAAAGGCATTTCATGTTCAAAGAAATATACATATTCTGTACTCAGTTTCTCAGGGAATTTTTGGGACGATAATTTGCTATTTCACACATTATATCTTTACATTGGATCATATATATATTACATTTATATTTCAGGTGATGTCTGCTTTGTGAGGGGAGATAACCATAAATGTGAGTTGGGGGCTGGAGCAAAAAGATTGCTTTAGCCTTACTGGAAAATGTCTTGGTGTATTCTTAATCAGAGCCCACTAAGCTGGAGTTTGGGCCAGCCAGTAAAAACAACATATGGATGTATCTTAATTTCTGAAATCCTTGTACAGATCAGGAAATCTGGTTAGTCAAAGATCAGGTAGAATGTGTGTTCTACTTGTAAAAGTGCAATTATTGTGATTCAAATACTCCATACATTTGCCTTACCAGATTTAGACCGAGTTTACTTTTAAGTAGATGTGAAATTTAATAGGCAAATGTATGGCAAAAAGCTGTTTACTGTGCAAGAATAGTAAGTGGTTAATGGAAGGCCATGCTCAGACTGTAATTAAATAATCACAGATATAATATTTCTTCCATTTATGGTAATTCTCACCTTAGAAGAATTTCTGTACTGGTGTATTGGTACAACCTGTAGTTATCTGCTGTAAGAAAACAGCTGGAGGTACCCCATGGGAACAGCCAACTAAGTCCCAATTATCCCATCAGAGCTGGGGTGGAAGAAAGATGCTTCAGGACATGACACAGGAGTGGACTGGACTTTTTGGACTCTCAGTCACAAATGCTATTGTAGAGGTGCAGAAGCACTCCTGTCTCTGTGCTGATCCCATGGCTGCCTGACTGAGCTGCTTATCTTTTACATCCTGGCAGAGAGCTGATCAAAACTTCTTAATTGCGTGGCTCCAACAAGGTCTGTTCTTTGCCTACTGAGCTGCAAAACAGCTTGAGCCCTCCACTGTTTGAAAATTGTAGGAAAAATAATTGGAAACCAATGCGTCTCCCTGAAATAAAAGCTCCAACTTAGGGGAAAGAAAAATCAAAAACAACTCCCCCCAAAATTAGTTTCTTCCTTCTTTTGTCAACTTACACAAAACTTATAGGTGAAAGATAGATTTCATTAACATGGCTGGAAATGTTCTGTTTTCCACCCTAACTTCTACTTAGATGGGAAAAGCTCAGAGCTGATTCAGATTATGTCTGCAGGATTTGTAGATCAGAAGCTTTTATGGAAATAATGAAGGTATTATAAAATGTTATGGACAGAATATAGATGATCCTAAAAATTTGGTAGAACCTTGCTCTGCTGGAAGTCCTTTCATTTCCCCTTGTAATTTCTTTGTGAAAATTCCACAGGAGAAGAGTATTATCTGCTTGGAAACAATGATTAAAAGTGTAGGAAATACTTAAATGTTTCCCCCGAACACAAACCTGAGTGAAGTAAACATGAAAATGCCTGTTAATATCACTATGCATAAAGTTGTGCTCTTTGTTGAAAAGCCTGTGATTGCACAATCTATGCCTGAGTTCCACAGTGTATTTTTTAAAATATGCCTTTAAAATGTACTGCATGATATAATGACAGCAAAGGGCAGAGTTGAACTGTGCATCCATAGCAACAGGATATTCCAGTGGCTTGTAAGATGCAGTAACACCCAGCTCCTTATCAGATAAATTACTATCAGGTCCAAAGTGCCTTCATCCACCCTCACTGCTCTGTGAAAAGCAGATAAAATATTCAGCTGAGAAATGTTGATAAATACCAATGTGCCACAAGGCAAAATGTAGCTGCCAGGACCAAGAGGATGTCAAGCCCTGGAAATATGAGCAGTCACAGCAGACAGGTACATCTCCAAAACTCTGCAGCATTTATAGTTTTCCAGAACCTGTTGATTTCCAAAGCTTAAGACAAATTATCAGTGTGGAGAAAAAGTAAATAGATGTTGACAGGCAAAAAATGTGGTTGAAATGTGGAAGAAAAAAAAACCCCAATATGCAGGAGCATAAAGCTTTTGCTCTGCAATTTAAACAAAACCCAACAAAGCTTGTTTCAGACCATTACAGTTTTGTGTTTGGGCTGGTGATAAGTGGAGGGAATCTTTAGTTAATGTTTACTGTGTTTAAAAATATCAGTAAAGAAAGTCAGTAGATAGTTAGCTAAGGGCCTCAGCACAAGCCAAGTTATGAGTCTGGGATTAACCAGAGAAAGAAGGAATCTGCAAGACTCAAGGCTCAAACATCCAAGAGGAATTTTGCTGTGGCATATAATTTTGGCAATTATACTGTGATTGTGTCTAGACCTTGTAACACTCCAGTACACGTGTATCTGCATTGATGTATCTCATTCACTGGCATTTCTTTGGAGTTGACAAATACTGCGTCACTGTCTTCTCTGTAAAGTACCTCTGTAAATGTATGAAGCCCCTGTGCTCTGTTGGTCTCTTCACAGTGGCTCTGGCAGCTGGAGGGAACCTGTGTTGCTGCTCATATCTATTCTATTTGACAAGGTTTTTTTTAGTATACATAGTTAAGGATTCTTCCAAGAAAAAGTTTCAAAGGCAATATAGACATGACAGTGTGTGAATAAGGGTGGATTCTGTGACTCCATGGGCAGTAGAATATATCTCAGAGTGAGTTTCCAAAACAAAATTTAATACAGATTAAGTATGATTTCAAAATGTCTTTTCTTTTGGTAGATTAAATGAACCAAATGTGCACACTAAATGTAATACTTCTTTTTCAATTATTAAAATAATATATTGAAGAAAAGTTAATTTGAAGAAGAAAGGAAATGTTAATATGTGAGTTTTCTAGAGTATTCTAGAGCTTTGGAAGCAAGCTGAAGGTTAGAAAGCATGCTATCTGAAATTCTTATAATTAAGTTACTGAAGAAAGTGCAGAGATTTTAATAATATTCCTGTCTCATAACTTCTGCATGATCACATTACTTTAGGCTTTGTTCAACAATATCAAATCAGTTTTATTGACTTTAGGTTGTAATCTTTTTAAAGCTTTATAAATCATAATAAAACCAGCCTCACTTTTCCAGATGAGACTTAGAGAATAGTCAAAAGACCTTAATCAGCTAAAATGAGAAAAAATATGATGTAGTACTCAAAGAAGGCCAGGGGAGGGAAAGGCAGTGGAGCAATTTCACCATTTCAGGAAAGTTCTTTTATTTTCTAACCAATTTCTAAGAACAGTGTCTTGGAAAAATGTTGGGATCTTCCCAGTTGCTGCCATGGGGCTGTGTTTTGGATTTGTGCAGAACACAGGGCTGATAACACAGAGATGTTTTTGTCGTTGCTGAGCAGGGCTCACACAGAGCCAAGGCCTTTCCTGCTTTTGGTACCAGCCCTGCTGGTTAGGGAGCTGGGGGTGCCTGGGAGGGTGGAGGGGACACAGCCAGGACAGGTGACCCCAGCTGACCAAAGGGATATTCCAGACTGTGTGGCATCTTGCTCTGTACATATAAAGTGAAGGGAAGGACGAGGAAGGAGAGGACATTTAGACAGATGGTGGAATCTCCCCCAGTCACTGTTACCTGTGATGGGGCCCTGCTGTCCTGGAGATGGCTGAACACCTCTCTGGCCATGGGAAACAGTGAATTAATTCCTTGCTTTGCTTTGCTTGTGTGTGTGGCTTTTGCTTTCCTTGCTAAACTTTCTTTATCTCAACCCACAAGTTCTTTCCCTTTTACTCTTCCAATCCTCTCCCCAAAATCAGAATGCCCCCATGTTCCTTGCATTCCATGAGAACATGTTCCGTGTTCTCTTGCTCTTTCCTACCCTGAAGAGTGCAGAAAACATACAGATAATGAGGAAACCTGAGAGCTGAATCTTCAACCCATCAGTAGATAGTAGAAAATAATTATATTCTCACTGTATTCCATCTGCCTTTGATTTACAGCCAAAACATTCTCCGTATGCTGCTCTGCTGATTCAAATGTAAGGGAATATGTGGATCCAGATATGGAATCTGGGAGGGATATGAACTAGTTTATAAATTAGAACAGTTGCAGAGCTGGTGGATTTTGTGATTTTTGAGCCACACAGTTGTGGTAGGGGACTGGACTTATTAGTTGGGAAAGGCTTGTTAAAAATTGTGCACTGATGTGTGATGAGATATTAAGGAGTCAGAGCTTTATAACCTAATAAGGAAAGATTAGAGTGTATACAACCATGATATTTGAAATTCTATTCAGTCGCTAACAAAAAAATGACATATTTAAAAATGTGATTGAAAGCCAGTGTATACAAAGAAAGGAGGAAACTTCATTTGTTTGCAAAGTAAAAAGTTTAGTCTCTGCTTTACGAGTTCTGAAAAATTCTATTTATTAATGGCATAGCTCCAAAAAGTAAGTGTCATGGTACTGGGATGAACTTTCTTGTACAACCCACATTCACAGTGAAAATTACTGCTTTATTTCTGGCGGCTCTTTCTATCCCTACTGGAACTGTTTTTCTAGTTGCTGTTTGTTTCAGAAGCTGAGAGATACTGCAGAGGAGTGCTCTATTAAATGCTACCTCCAGGAAAAACTGAGAAGTTCTAATTAGCCCCAGAATGCAACTACAACTGTGCCAAACCTGACATTTACGGAGGTAAAAGCAAGTTGAAAGTTGTGGGGTTTTGTTTTTCACTTTTATGTTTCTATCAGTAAAGTTGGATTTTACTTTTAGTGAAAATGTTGGTAGAAGTTCTGTATAGCTCACGAATTAAAATTCTGTCTTCAGAACTGTTCAGAATAGTTTTCAAAAACTGGCTAACTGGTTTCTCTTAGGCATTGTGCACACACTAGATAAAACATAAGCCTTTCCTGAAATGTTATTTCCTTTCTTATAGCAAATGTGATATGAAAAGAATGGAAGATTATTTAAAAGGTCTGATAGTGTTGATTTCAAGGTTAGTAGATTTTAGACTGGCTTTCAAACATCCAGGGGCTAGCACTCAACTCCAGATGTAGTAATCTCTAAGATTTTCAGAAATTAGTATTATATATTAAAAAAATCCTCAATCTAGAACTAAGAGTAAAGGTATTTTTAAATTCTTAATATTTTTATTAATTGAGAAAATGGAAGAAACTGGGGTGATATTGAACAAATGTCAAAAAATAAATGTTAGAAGATAAATATTTATTTTTTACTATTTATTTCCTTGCTTTATATGTCTTCTGTGCATTTCATAATCTGATCTTCCACGGAGTGGTGAGAGAGAGACATGGGGAATGTCTTGCAAATCCATGTTTTGTTTTGAACCATGTTTTGAACATGGTGATACTATACCTATGGCAAAAAATAAGACTTATTTTGCTGAAAAGCAGAGAAAATCAGTTTATAGTGCCTATCACGGTTAATTTAAAAACATATAGTAGAAATCACTTGGCAATTGCTGTAAGATATTGACTGCTGTGGGAGGTGTTCAGCAGAGCCTCTAGATAAAACTGCAGTCAGAGCCCACTATTCCCCTAAGAGCTGCCAGCTAATGTCCAATTAAACTTTCAGGAGGAGTAGTTACTCAGTTCAAAGACTGAATTCTGGATCAATACACACAGAAAGAGGAAGAATTGAGAGAATAAATGGACATTTAGAACAGCAAAAGTCTGGTCTTAGAACTGGGACGGAGACAAAGAAGAACAGCTGAAATATTGTATTATTCGCAAGATTAAAAAATTTTCAATTTCCTATCCAGCATGATAGAGTAATTTTTAAGCCTGAACCCATATACAGCAGACACTGAACTGTTTTTTCCAAGCCAGAAACGTGTATGAACAAAAGTATTTCATCCACAAGGAAGAAGATAGCTATTTGTAATCCAACACCTGAGCTGTCTCATTGACTCAGTTAAAGAGGCAGGTGAGGTTTAGACAGAAGCCTTCCACTGTCCCCAGACTTGTTGCTTAGCACACATAGGTGCCCTAAGCAGATCACGGAATCACAGAATGGTTTGGCTTGGAAGGGACCTTACAGATCATCTCATTCCAAGTCTCTGCCATGGGCATCTTTCACCAGATCAGGTTGCTCAAAGCCCCGTCCAGCCTGGCCCTGAACATTTCCAGGCATGGGCCAGGAATGTCTGCGGTGTTTATGTTCCCACTGCATGTGCAACAATGGGGCCGTGAGGTGGCCAAGGCTGATTTCGGAGCCTAGTTTCCTTCATAACTTCCTGACGGGGGAAAAGAAGCTGAGAAGCTGTGCTGGTCCATGCCATGACATGCTGACACATGCTACTTGTATCTTCCTCTGATGGAAATTTCCTCTGGCCGGCTGACTGCAGTTTGTACAAGGGAAGTGCCCACCTGACTCTGTGCTGCCTGTCACGCTCAGTGTGGTTCTACTGTAGTTCCATTGCAAACTACAGAACATCATTGTTTATATTAGGAGAGAGCTCTCACCTCAGACCTTGTTTCTTGCAATAGTGGGCTTAGAAGCAGGTGTGTGACAGTTCAGTGGAGACCTGAACTTCCTGCCACTCAGAGGTAGGGTGTAAAGCTACCAAGCTGGCTGCCAAAATGAGTTTTTTTTCATGGCTCCTAATAGGACAGTTAAATGAGGGTAATGCAGTTTCTTGGGAGCCAGAAAAGCTTTTAAAAGCAAACACCATATATGGTAGAAAAAGAGAACAGTGAAGAGATAGTTGTCTTTCCCCCCTACATTTCAAAATGAAAACTGCAATTAAAATGGTGCATAGGATTTCTGTCTATATGCACAAATGCATATTTATGTCATTAATTTCCCTGAAGTGTACCTGAGGCAAAGTGAACGCTGAAATCTAATCCATCCTTTTGCATAAATGTCTGAATTCTGTCTTCCTCTACTTGAGTTTCTCTTTTTCTTCATCTAAAATTCATAAAGGATCCAAAGAAAGAATCAGGATATTTTTACTCTAATAGCAGCTTTAAACATGAATACTGCACTGGTCTCTGTGAAGCTGCATTATATGAACATTTTTTATTGTTGATCAGATTTTGAAACACTCCATTTTTCTGTAGTCCTTCTTCAGGTTAAACATCTTTTCTATAAAACATGACTACTTATATGTTTGTACGAGTATGAAAAAATAAATTGTTCATGATCTGACCCATAAAGAAATATTTATTCTCGGTAAGATACTAAGCTGTTGTGTGACTTGGGAGAAACAACTCTGCCTCTATATATTTCCTGACAGCTGTGAAACAATTCTACTTCAAAAGTCACAGGATTTGAATTTCAAAATAACTTACAGGCTGGAAGCAGGGCTTTAATGTTTTTAAAACTTTAGCAGGCAACTGAGAAAGAAGATGAAAATGATTCTAAGTGTCAGGAGAATAGTAATTTTCATGTATACAGGGCTTTAAAATTCTGAAGATCTTCTTTCAGAAAAGTTGGAATGAACACAATAGTCCACTTGGACCTGAATGGAGAAAAAGAACAACCCCAAAACTCCTGAATGACGGAGGCACGGACCCAGACCGGCAGGGAATCTGAATCCTTTATTCGAAGAAACAACCTGGTTTTATACACTTCTTCAAGACGCAGTAAGTATTTCCTTATGTGGCAATTCTCACTAAGTGACCTCTCATGCACTGCCACATCAGCAACACGCTTTCCTGATGTCCCTGTATGGGGTGGTCATGTGCTGTTCAGGTGTTTGGCAGCTCCTGGCAGCCTCTGTACAAGGCCAGGCTGGATGGGGCTTTGAGCTGCCTGCTCTAGTGGAAGGTGTCCTTGCCCATACCATGGACGTTGGAAAGAGAAGAATTTAAGGACTCTTTCAACCCAAACCATATTATGATTCTACAAACGTATCAAGAGAGAAAGTAAGGAATTGAGGAACCTGGTCTTGCTCTGGTATTTACCTATGCTCTTTGGAACACTGACAAAAGATATTAAGGATAGATCAGATAGTTTTGCTGGTTAAAAAGAATGAGTCAATGGAGCTGTAAACATTAGCCAGATGTTAGCCCAAGGTAGAATAATGAAATGGCTACTCAGTGAGTCTGTTAAATAAGAATTAGATAATATAAATATAATTAGGCTTGTCACTATGGAGCCTCTTCTGAGACAGGTCAGCTTTTGTTTTCAACAGAGTTCAAGGTCTGATTGATAAAGACACCTGTGTCACTATTAGATACTTTGATTTCTCTGAGACATTTAATTCTGTATCACATAATGTATCAATTTAAAAATAGTGCATTATGCAGCATTAGTAAGCTACACAGCAGATGAACTGTAACTGGCTCACTGACAGGTGTGATGGGGAGCACTCTGTGTCCCCATTGGAGTGGGCTGCAGAACCCTGGCGCAGAGAGCAAAGCATGATAGACCATATCACAGCTTTGTGAGTGAAAATGAAATCCAAACCGAGGGAAGGCAAAGTATTTGTCTGTGCTGTGCAAGGGGTGGCACTGGCTTCAGCCCTGCAGGAGAGAGCAGCCAGGAGCCATCAGGAGACGGCCGTAACTAAATCTCTGCGAGCACAGGTTCGGTTCCTTCCTGCAAGCCCAGGTAGCAAACCTCGAGGGACCTGTTTAATTTATCTTTTCCCTTCCACCCTTCTCTTTTATCCCAACCCACTCCTGTGTGCCTATATCGTAGGTCAGGGACTAACATACCAATTTCCATGTCAAGCACTTAATTTCTAAGAAAACTCTCTGACTGATTAAGGACCCTCTGACTGTTGTCATTCTTTTCAACTAATGAATGTTTTTGAAACTTAAATGCTTCTTTCCTATTAAGGGATGTTCATCACAGACCAGTCCAGTGAAGATTTTTCTTCCTTTTACCTGAAGGGTATTTTCTCTTTTGTATCTTGCCTCTTGTTGTTTCACTGCACATATACAAGAGAAGTGTGAACTGTTTGAAATGTCTGTTAATTGTTGTTGATAGAAATACCTCAGGTTAGTTCCATGTCAGGATTTTGGATGCTTGTGGAAGTGAAAGAAATCCTGTGTGTGTGTGTGTCTATTTACTTCATAATTTACTTTTATAATTCTGGTGTTTTCTGATAGCAGTATAGGCACTTTTCACTGTTTTGATTTATATCTACAATAAATAGTAGCCCTCAAACTACCTTTATTTCAGCAGTGGAACTGTATTTATCTACTTTCAAACTCTGTATAGTCTTTATAACATGTATAGAAGCAATTCATATTATTCCCTGCCCTCAACAAGCAGTCATTTCAATTTCCTTCTAAACCCTAGTTAAAACTGTCTGAGCAGTTTTGAACCAGTTATAAAATATATTGTGTAGGAAGCACACTTATGCTTCTCAGCCTTTCAGTGATTTCAATACAAAAATATGGTTTTGCATCTAGAATAATTGGAAATTTAAAAAGCTATGAAAATGGATAATTTTATTCTGAAAACAAGTGGCTCAGTTTCCATAGTGATGTTTGGTTTAATTTTGACATTGTCATTTGTAATCTTAAAAAAAAATCCCATTCTCGTGAAGGAGATGCTGGGAAACTGTAGTACAAAATGTTGAATTGAGTCAGACACAGAACTGTTTTGTCAGAGTTTGTTCTGTACATAACATGAAATTCTATTTCAAGTGTACTAAACTTGGATTTTTCTTCTTCAAATTTGTCCCTAAAGGTATTCCCAATCTTTAGTTTAAACTGTGTTTTGCTACAGTTAAATGTCTTGATTATAGTTTTGACAATGCAATTAAAAGGCAAACTGATATGAAAGGAAGCTACTGAATACTTATTTTCTGCTTTTAATTATGTAAATGCATGAATTTATAGATATATAAATATATATACTTGCTCCACAGGCAAAGCCATTCCAAACCCTAGAAACCACGATATTTTGAATTTAGGGGTCTTAAATGCAATAAGATGGAGTGTGTTTGAGTAAAACAGTATTTTGGCCAGTTGTATTTTACTCAACATTGGAAAGATATAGCAATGAAACTGCTTAAGTTTTAATTAGAATTATGTCACTGTTTTGTTTTATTCCTTGTGGGTCCCTTCCAGATCAAGATATTCTAGGATTTTCCATTTTCTCTTTGTTAAATCAGATGTTATAAAAAAAGATTCCATCACAATAAGTGAAATCTTGGCTTGAGTCAGACTTTCTAATTTTATATTATGCTTCATTTTTGGCCCAAGATTTTTGGATTTAGGCCCTGAAAGTTGTAGTTAGGAAGTGTGTAGGTGGGTAAGGCATGGAATAAACCCAGACTTTGCTTTTGCTTTGCTATTCATGCTAAGGATAAAAAGAGTCATAACAATAGTAATAGTAATAATAATAGTAATAGTAATAATAAATGTTCATCAGAACATATTTTCAAAGGCAAATACAGCTCTAGATATTTGTTTAGATAAAAATTCTTTCAGTGAAAAATACAGACTTTGTCTCAGAGTGAGTGGGGGAAAATGGGGCAGTCTGATGCTACAGTTTCTCTTCCAGAGAAGTTACTAGGGCAACTTTAAAAAGTTACCGACTTTTAAAATAAAGAAACACATCAGTAGAATTAGACTTTGGTGTGGAGGATGAATTATTTTATAAAGCCAGCCCTCTCTTTTTATTGTCTAGTAGTCCTTGAAGTGGGAATATAATTGCAATGTACCCATTTAGGATCTGTTTATGTTGTTTTTGTTTCTGTTCGACTGAAGAATTTTAAACCTAAGTAGCTAACTTATTAATGAGTTAGCTATCCATTAATAAGAAGAAAAGCACTTATGTTTAATAGCTATGATTTTAAATCATGAGTACTTGGACATACAGATCCATCATTTTTACAGATAGCTTTTAAATTATTTTACTGAGATTTTGATATAACATTCTAGCTGAGATGTCTTCATCACCTTCCATTTTTTCTTAGTGGNGGGCCGCCCAGCCAGCAGCAGAAGCATGACGAGTGACTCCCCGACATGAAACCCACACAAGATCAACCTCTCAGTGCTTTGGGATCCTGCAGGAATCTCTGAATTGGTGGAACTTGTTGGCAATGGTACCCATGGGTAGCAGTTTTTGTAGTCAGAGGAGGAAGCGAGAGCATGTGAGAGAAAACAACGTGGCGGCACCAAGGTCAGTGGGAAAGAAAGAGGGGGAGGAGGTGCTCCAAGTGTTGGAGCAGAAATCCCTCTCAAGCTGTAGTGAGGACTACAATAAAACAAACTGTCCCCCTGTAATGCAGGAAGTCCGTGGGGGATGCACAGATCCACTCACAGTGGATGGGAAACTGCTCACACCAGAGCAGGTGGATGCCAGAGAAAGCTGTGATCCAGTGGGAGACCTGAACGGAGAGAGAGGGCTCCTGCTTCCAGAGATAGAAAGAGATCAAGCCCTTGCTTCCAGAGCAGCCTATCCTGCACCCCATGGATGAGTGACCCATGCCACAACAGATTTGGGAAGACCCTTTGCCCATGGGAGGGACCCCACAGCATAGCAGAAAAAAGACTCCACTCCCTGAATGAGTGGAAAAAGATCTCAAATGACAAACTAATAAAACCCCTATGCCCTGTCTGTTTCTTGGTGAAAAGGAGGGAGGGACTAGGGGGAAAAAACGGTGTTTTAAAGACTTATTTTGCTTCTCATTATCCTCCTTTGACTGTAAATAGTAAATTTACTTTATATCTTTAAATTTGAACCTGTTTTGCCCTTAGAGTGTTTTTTTTCTCCCAGTCCTTATCTCAACTCATGAACACCCCATTCATTTTTTCCTCTCCTCTGCCCAACTGTAACAAAAGAGGGTAAGTGAATGACTTTCATGAGGGCTTGGCGTTTGGCCAATCAAACCATGACTGTTGGCATTTCATTTTCAGGAGAATTTTTATTGGCTTATGAAGTATATTTAAAAATTGACCCAATTTACCATGTGTCAGTGTGTTATTCACACTTTAAATCTTATTCTAAACTGGTAAAATTTTTTTTTTTTTTGCAGGGGAAAGGATTTTATGCACTTGAAACACGTTCTTTGTTAGTAGAGAGTTGACTTTCTATTTAATGGTCTAGTATTTTTGGTCAGATTATTAGTTGTCCCTGGATGAGGAAAAGACTATTTGAATGGTTGTTCCCCTTAATCCAAATAATCCTGGTCTCTAAAGAGATTAACATAAACACATATAGTTGCTTCCTTTTGCATCCGCTTCAGTGGTTTGGTTAGTTAGACTGTATGCCATCTCTGATTTATAAAGAGCCAACCAAAAAACAAACTCAAACTCTGTGAAAGCAATGGCTAATTAAAGCCATAATACTGACTGAGAAAGCAGCACGAACTGGGTCAAAAGTGGATTGTTTATTGTTCCCAACACAGACTGGGTCAGAAAAAAATTATTGCTCTCATAAGAGGTAACCCAAGTATCTGTTAGCAAGCCTGTGCAAGTTGATGTAGTACTGTTGTTCTTGCACAGGCCCAGTGAACTTTTAAGCTGGGTAATTTGCTTGAGGAACAAATTTTGTGTGAAATAGGCATCAATTAAAATTGTTGATGGGAACTGCTCGTTTGTGAGATACAGCAAATGGGTGTCTTCTGGTAATTGACTGGGCTCATGCTGCTAAAATGTGAGATTAATCTGTTTTGTAGCCTCAGTAAACACTGATGGAAGAAACAATCAAAAGAAGATGGTTATTAAAATTTTTAAAAAATTATAATTGTTGCCCTCACGGATAAAGGGCCTTGCATGCAAACGTTATATAGTTAATTTATATACTTCTTCCATTCTAAGTGCCCAATTTCTTAATTTGGCCACTCCTAGACAAAGAAAATTCCTTGTGCATTACTGATCTCAATACTAAAGAAGCTCAAAATACACCATCTTTTTCCTTGGGATGCTGATTTGTTGCCTAATGTGTCATTTTGGAAGTTTCAACGCTTATGTAAAATAACTCTTTAAGAATTGCTAGAGTGGTGTGTATACATAATGTCATATCTCTGTGCACATGTTACTGCTGCCTTTAATTGGCCTTGTTTTCTGCCAGTCTTTATACTTCAAGCAGTGCCTTGTTTAGAAAGCAGCTCTCAAGTGCTCCATCACATCAATCAGAATCTTACAGTCTTGAACGGCAAATTCTGAATATCTGAATATTGGTCTGTGGTCCTGCCTCAAATCTTGTTTATTATTTACCAATTGTTCAGTTAAGGTACAACAAATATTGTAGGGTTCAGGCTTGGATAGAATACAAACACATGTAGGACATCTGAATTTACAGGAAATAACTTCAGCTACTTGACATCTAATAGCTTTCAAAAACAGACTCAAAAAATTCAGACTATGCATCCCTAGGACAATAGTGGGCATGACATATAGCTTGAGCATGGATTTTTTGGAGTTTTCATCAAAACAAATCATATTCTGCACAAGCTCATACGTTATTTTAGCGTGAAACACACTTTGTCAGAAGTTTTGTTTGGAAGACTTTTTCTACTGCTTAAAAAAAAAAAAAGAATGTAACTGGGAAGTGTATTTAAATTTCTCAATATTTTAGCTACCTCTCCTGCAAAAAAAACCCAATCCCAAACAGAATACACAGAGGATTCAGCCCTTGAACAGACCAAAGGCTGATAAAAAAAGTTTCTAAGTATGAGGTATTGATCATAAGATGTATTTTCATTTACTTAAGGCAACCCGAAAAATCCATTGCTAGAAATAAAATGCTTTGGTGCTCTCTCATTATTACTCCAAGATTGTTAGCTATAAGGTAGCTTGGTTTTCACATTAAATGTCACAAGTCATTTGACACTGAAAAGGGGTGTCTGCCTATTGCAGAAAGCAAATAACTCTGGATGGCATGTTTTCCATCTACAATTGCTGTAACTGTTCTAGGAATGATAATGTATCACAATTGCTTTCCTGGCAAAAATCAAACTAATAAAATGTATTCTATTTTTAACAATAATAACAATGACAACTACGACAACAAAACAACAACAATTATTTTATATTATATGAATTTGCTAAATGCATCAGAAATCTTGAAGTAAAAGACTGCATAAATATTTAAATCCTTGTTAGAATATTCTTGAAATCTAGGCAGCTTGCACTGCAGCACCGTGATGAGGTGCTGGGAAGTTGAGTTTCTCAAAGGTTGTTATGATAAATAGTAAATTATCTTTTGAACCCTTGACTTCCAAGGCATACTTCACGTGACTGAAATGCTAGGAAGCCCACAGAGTGTAAAAAACCAGGTACTCTTTTCCTATATTCTGAGTTCATCTCCTGACTCCAATTTGGCTTGGGGGAGTTGTCAGAGACTGGAAAAGGTGATCTGTTCTGAGACATCTCGGGGGCTTGGAATGTGTGGTATTGCCCCAGTATGCCCCAATCCCGCACTGTCTGTCCATCAGAACACACTGGAAGCAGCCCCAGTGTTGCCTAACTCAGTCCCTGAGTGGCCAAGTGAGCAGAAATCCCATCAGGGAGGAAGGCCCAGGGTGGACCAAAAAGGTTTAAGAAGGGTCACCACGAGGTAAGCACATTATCCTTTAACCCTATCTTCATCTTGGAGTTTTACATCACTGGTAGCTATGTATGTTTTTCTATATCTTTCCTTTCCACAAGTCTTTCTGTTGTTCTCCTTTTCTTCTTCCCCTTCTAAGTCTCTTCCCACAAAATGTAACATCAAATGATGTGGGCTAAGACTATGCTCTGATAAGTGACATGTTGTATGTACTCTTTTGCCAACGTTCCTTAATTTTCTAAACTTTGCCAGTGAAGTTTGTGTGTGTTTTTTACCTCTTGAGAACATCTCATTGATATTTTCTCCTTTGCATTTACCCAGAGCAAAATAATCTTGGTTTCACCCCGGGATTCAGTGCCTGGGGTGAAATAAGAGTGACCCTCTGAGTACACAATGGAGTGTTCATAACTTTGAAAGTAAAGAGGTTTGTTCAAAGGCATTGAGCATTGAAGAGAGTAGTTTGAATTCAGCCTTCAGCTTCTAATTTCAAGTCAATTCCTCTGCCAAGGAAATGAGAGATATGGATTCTGTAGAAACTAGTCCCTGTTTTCCCATCACTCCCTAAAAATAAGCCAAGTTATAAAAAACTGAGATGTATTTTCCAATAACAGCTTCCTCTCTGACAAATCCCTAGTGTGAAATCAACTACTGAACGATGTCCAAAGAACTGAGGAGTGGTTTAAATAAGGGCCACTGTGATCTACTGTCTACTCATAAGTCTAGTGTGAAACAGAAGCTGGTCTCCTCTACAGTGTCACGGAGGCATCTGTTGATGGCTTTTGTGGATAGGAGATTGTCACTTGCAGAGCACTCTCGTATCGCTTCAGCACTGCAACGCAGCTGTCAGCTTTAGTATGGATGGATATGTTGCCTAGCCTGGATAGATTATGTTCTTAAAGTTTATAGAAAGGGATTAAGGATACCCTGCTGTAGTGTTGAAGTGGTAGGGTTTCACTTGGACTGGAAAGGGAGGTAATTTATGTGAGTTCCTAAAACATCTGCTAGCACTGATTATCACTTAGGGATATAATTAGCTGAAAAGATCTGGTTAAGTAACAAGAGCCACCAACCAATGAAAACCCAAAAAAAACACCTCCAGAATCCACCAAAAATCTCGACATAAAACTTTTTTTTTAATAGAGTAAATAAATGAGAACTTATATCAGGATTAATTCATTCTACTAAGAGACAGAGATGGCTGACAGGGCCTTTGTGTTCCCTTTAAGACATTTTTCCAAAAATTGTGTGTAGCTTCTCTTTATTTGTGTGGAGTGTCTATATACAATCAGGAACAACTCAACTCTGTTGGTTGAAGTGGGTGAT
>WAAE01018203.1:0-62636 GCA_013400495.1 Nicator chloris | reverse complement strand
TGCCACCAAGAGGTGAGTGCTGGTGCTTGTTCCTGATGAAATGGATAGACTTTTGAAGTATTTGGCTGTGTGAAATATTTGGGAAATTATGATTTGATCCTTACTTGGAAGAGGGCATTTCAATGTTTTAGTGCCTTCCAGGGAAACAGTAAGAGCAGACTGAGAAATGTGTGTCATATATCAACATGTTCACTGCTGTGCCTACCTGTATTCTGTGTGTTTACGTGCTTTGCATGCTGCTTGCTCCTAAACATCGAAAGTTAGAGACCTGCCTGGGGCTCTTCTCTTCCCAAATGGCACTGGAAACAAAATATGGCAGGGAGGGTTGGAGAATGCCTAAATTTTCTGTCATCTAATCTGATATTTGCACTGCTGATTTCCATTGTTTGCATAAGGACTTCATAGCTACTGTAAATTACATAATGTTGTGGGAATTTTTAAAATAATATTTAGTTGAAAATGGTACAAAGTTAAGAAAAAGGAGTTTGTAAAGGATACTCTGGTATCTGAATAGAGAGGAACTAGTTAAAGGAACAGTTTAATGTATATCTTGATTTTGTAAGTGAAAAGGATGGACAGGGAGGGCCAGTGTCAGCTTTTATAGCCCAGAAAATACCAAAAATCATGAGCCAGGTTAATACCTGAGTATTTTCTAAGCATCCAAACCACCTTAAAAGTTGCAGAAGTGACTACTCAAACCGAAGATTAGGGTTACAAGGTAGCTTTTTAGTAAAGCTAAACCTAGCCACAGAAGGATGCAACCTCTGTTAACTCACTGGTCTGACTGTCAGAGTATCCACCTAACTTATATGGAATTTGTCTTGCTTACCCATTCCTTTATGAAGGTACCTTTAACACACAATTCACTTAAAATTTCTTCAGAGCAGGTTAACATTTCTTTAGAGACAGGGCTGGAACATATGTAAATGTATATTTGCTATATATGCAGCTATATTTGCTGCCCTAGTAGCAATACAAATATCCCGTAGGTGATTGTCAGATTCCACTGTGCAACTGCACTCCTTACAAGAATCAGTTTCCACCAAAACTTTTTGGCTGGCCAAAGATACAAATTCCTTAATTCTGACCTGATAAACTCCCCAAAGGATTCATGGTTGGGAGGTATTTTATTCCCGATGCTTCCTTGTTCAGCACAAATGCAATGAACAGGCATCAGGCTGCCAAACACCCTTCATCACCCTGAGTCCTATCTCTCAGGCCCCTCGGTACCAGCCACCCTGGGATTAATGATTAGCCTGCCACCAAGTAGCTGAACTTTAATTCTCTTGCTCATGTGAATAAAGCCCCTGAGTCCATGATTAAATCAACCTGTATTTCAGACGCTCTGGGGCTCTGGAGCACATTTTATAACCAGCTAAGCAAACTACACAAAGCTTTAATTTTCAGTTAAAGCCTCTGCAATGTGGTGCTTCTTTTCCATGGGGGAGACTGAATTGCTTGCCATCCCATCTTTACTTGCCAGTGTCAATATTTCCTTCGGTTAAGAAACAACCGCGCTCTAACAACTTGCACAAATCTGCTGAACGTCCCATGTGTGACTCCAAGGCTAGAGATAATTAAACATTCCCTTTTTCCATAATAAAAAACCCCATTTATTTAAAAAATAATTCTGATGTTTTAAACATAATGAGAGATTTTTCTGTATTTTGGATAGATGCATGCTCAGGCACATTTTTGCAAAATATTACATCGCCAGATGTGTCTTTGTGCTTCATAGGGGTCTGTACAAACTGATAAACCATAAAGACAAAAGCTGAAACTTGAAATACATGGAGTTATTTGTCTGTGGTTTAAACATCTTCCACAGTGAATATTTTCTTGTTTAAGATGATCCAAAAGTTCATGAATCATGAAAACCATGCCTGTACTTCAAAAGCTATTCTTTTAACTAGAGTGTTTGACAACAACACCAACAACTGCTCCTAGGTGCTCCTAGGCTACATTCACTATAAAAAATAAGAGGATTTTTTCAGATGGTAAACTATCCTTGGTTCCTGTTCTTTGCATTAATATCTCTTTCCTTTACTGTTATGCTTAACTGTAAATTATTATGCTTTACTGTAAATTTCTATTATAGACAAATCTTTCTAGGAGATAAAGTGCAACAAGAGAGTTCAAACAATTGATTGCCTTTATTAGCCTGTACATAATTCAGCACTTTGTAGTTTGGGGTTTTTTTGGTCACAGGGAACACACAAAGTATCTTTCTCTGTACCTGCTTCTGCGTGGTCCTAAACTAATTGGGCAATGTCTCACAAATTGCATAATTGGCTGAACATTCCTAGCCTTCTGATTTTAATCTGAAACACATGGTGCATATCAATAGTCTACTTCATTATGCCTCAAGAAGATCCAGGCTACTGTCCATTTTCAATTAAATTGTATTTTAAAAGGACAGCAACTTGACCTTTTGGAATACCACATAATAGGTTTAAAAACTTAAGGAGCTTTGGGTATTTTTTTTCCCCTGGAATAGCTAACTAACAAATAGAAATAGGCACCCCTTATTGCAGCATGTCACCAAGGATCAGCCTTTGATCAGCTTTGGATCCATTGGTTAAGTCTTGTGATGATGATAACACCTGAAAAAAAAAATCAATTGCAAGAGAGTACAGACTTGTGTGTCACTACAGCCCTGGAGCTTCCTATTAGCATTTGTTTACTAGAAGGACATAGAAGCCACAAAAGAGAAATAGTGGGTGTGATCAAACAGCAGAACATTGAGAGGGCTCCAATCCCAAAAGGCTCAGCCTTTTAACCAACAATAGTATGCAAGAGAAAAATGATGAAAAAGCCTTTCTAAAGGTAACAAGCAGATCACTGCCAGAGCTGGGGATGGAACATGCATCTTTTAAGTGGTCAATTCTATTTATTTCTCCTTAAATTCCAACTCTGATTGAAATATCTATTATTTTAAGATTCTCGTTACATCCCTGAATATCTGTAAAACAGCTAAGATTTTACCATCAGCAAAATTTGCCTCTAATTTAGATTACAGGGATTCTTTTTGTTTACCTGTGGTGACAGCAGTTGTCAGCCAGTACAGTTCTGTGCATGATCCAAATGGAGAACTGAATCACTAGCAAGCCATTAGATAGCCAAAGACAGCACTGCTCAGGAATTTTTAGTGCTACATGAAATTTTATAGGACTGAATAGAAGTCATGAGAGGCTTTTACTGGAATATATCAACAGTTCTGGGAACCCTCATAGAAAAATAATCATGCCCCTCCAGCATGTGCTGGCCATGTTGCTGAAAACCTCTCTGGTCTCTTACGTTGATGGGTTGTGTTGAACAGCTGGCTCACTAAAGTGCACTGTTCTTTGTAACAATAAATATCTGCAATTCATGTGCCCCAATGTTTAGGAATAATGCTTTTCTCCAGCTTGAATGTCACTGTGGCCTTGTGTAAGTGAAACGTGACAAAGCACCACCATATTTCTAGAGCTCATAAAAAGTCCCACACAGTGTGCTTGTTCATCACCAAATGAGATGAAAGCACAAAACCAAACGCAACAACAAAACTCTGAAAAGATATAAAACTATTCACTAAGCACAATAGCCTAAACAAATGGTACACAGCATCTCTGCAGACTGAGGTCAGAGGGGATTTAAGTTTGTGTAATTTATTATTAGAGACTTTAAGTGGCATTGACCTATATCAATAGAACTATTCTCTCTTCTAAAAGTACAAACAGGCACCTACCCCTCTCCAGCTAGGAATTCATCTGGCAGAGGTAAGAAAACTACCCTTATTTCAGGTATAAGTAATTTTTTCTTTATTGACAGGTTCTTCAGTGAAAGTCAATCCACTCTTTTTGGGAGTACCCTTCATTCAAACAGTCCCCTACACGTAGCCAGAAGACTACTAAAGAAAAAAAGGAACAAAATTAAACCTCTTAGAAGAGTAGATTGTGGGCACCATGGAATATTTATAGAGCATCCTCCTGGGCCCTGGATAATCAGAAGCCTAACTTCAAATATTCTAACTTAGGTATTTGGAAATACAATTTTATTTTGTTGCTGATGGAGGAACCTTTTGGACTTTTGGATAAAGTTAGCCTTTGTGAATGCTAATTCTCCTGCCCCACCTACCTTCAAAACACAGACCTTTAAAACCCTGGTGTGGAGAGTTTTCTGTGTTTAAACCAAAAATATTTGTGGATAGTTCAGCTGGACTGCCAAAGGCATCAGGGTGCAGGAGGAACAACAAGTTATTCTTTGTCATTCTTCTCAAGTGTTCTCTCATGAGCAAAAAACCAAATGTATCCAGATGCCATAGCAGCCACTTGACACTAATTACATCCAGGATAGACAGAAGATGCAATTCATAAGCAAAGGTAATTAGGGATTTCAAAGACTTACTAGTTAATATAGTGAGTATTTGTCATTGGAAGTCTTGAAACAAGATGTAATGTCATTTTAAAAGCTGTGTTTCTTATCTTCTAATACTCTTGAATTATGGAGTTCAGTATCCTGGTCTGGCTTGTACAGGAGGTCAGATGAGACAATCCTAATGGTCTCCTCCAGCCTCTAAATCAGTGAATAAAGAAACAGCAAATATCTCCGTGACTAGTCATAAAAATAGGTTGATCATTAAAACAAAGGATCAAAAGAATGAAAAAGTTGGGTTTGCCTACTAACATTCAGAAGTGGGACAAAAATAAGCACTTGAAGTAATAATGATTGTAAATTATTTAAAAAGCAAATGAAAAAATATAAACAATAAAGCCAAAAACGTCTACCAACATTTTTCCATCTGCTTCAGCCCCAGGAAGGGCATTGCTTTCTGTGTGTTTTATTGTTTTGTTCGATTTGTCCTAAAGGTCACAAAGCAAGATTATCTTCTCTTCTGCACGGGGCCATTGGACACCTTAATAGCTTTCATTATAAGAGCCATTTCTCTGACATTCAGTTGACATTTGACTGTTCATGACCTCTCAGGAAGTGACAGAAAATACATATAAATCTATCTAGGAATTCACTACATGTGTGGTAGAGAGCAGGGAAAAAATTCAGGTGGAGGCAACATCAGAATCACCTTTGACATGACTGTTTTCACATGTTTTAGGTGTTTGAAAACACAAAGAGTGAAAAAAGCACTACTCCAACTGTTCTTCAATACTTAGGACATAAAAGTCAATAATGGGATTTTTAGTGTAGTGGTTTGAACAGAAAAAGTGACTATGGACTGAAGTGAGAAAGGGATTACATCCAAAAGTGCACATCAGTCACATTGGGTGACTGGTTCCACTTGTTTTATCTTCACTGTACATACAAATTAAGCAATGGGCAATATGAAATAAAAGGAGTCTTACCTAAGTGCCTAATTGTAAAATTTACATGAACCCTAGAAAAAAAACTTACCTGGAAAAACTTCATCACACCATGGTTTGAATCATCATTGTTCACCCTTTGCCAAAAAGACATTGGCTGTCACTCACCTGAAGGAATTCCTCTCTTTTTCAGAGGACTTGAGGCTACCAGCTCCCAAAATTACTCAGTAGTTTGGAAAATGCTAACTGCTAGTTTGGGCAACAAGCCCTGCAAAGGATTTGCCATTTTCTTTGGGTTCCTGGCCTCTTTGCCAAGTCAATCACCTTGAAACTGTCAGGTTTATTTCAGTTCACCTCAGACAATTTCAAAAATAAAAGCCTTAAAATTTATTCCTACAAAACAAAACCTTTTGTTCTTGATTATGATACTTAAAAACTCACTTTAAAACACAAAGCATAAAGTAATAAATTAACATTTAAGACAAACCTGACATAAATGCTCTTTCTTCCCTTAGACACATTCAGTGGAAGTTCAGCATCTTCTAAAGAAAAGCTATAGACAAGTGTTTCAGCACTCACAGATCCATTAGAAGCAGTGTGCTAACTACAGACTGAAAAACATCACTCAGAAGAATTGTCTTTCAGAAGGGGGCCTCTTTGAGTTTTTATTCAGAAATAGAAGCTAAAAGGGCAGCAGCTCAGTAGCATTCATTCTCTGAAACATTTTCATTTCCAGACGACCTAAAAGGTTAGCTTGGAAGCTAGCAATCTACCCCTCATAAATATGCTTTTTTAACTTTTAATATATCTTTAATATTTCTTGAAGACCATTCCTGTCATACTAGCAAGGCTGATGAAGCTCCCTGTTCTTCTCCATTAGTCTGAGGAGTACAGCTGTCTCCAAAATAAAGAGATACCAGACTGCACAAATTATTTTCATATTAAAGTTTAAGTACTTGAAGTATGTTAGGTGATGTATTAAGTACTCAAATGGACTCACATCTGACTCTGCCAAACACTATTCTCAAACTAAACTCTTAGTCTTTGCAAACCAAGTATTCCCCTCCCTTTAAAACTTAAATCCACCAGTCTCAAAGCACTCCTAGCAGATTAATCTTCATAAAGAACACAGTGGAGCTTTTATTTTCTCTCATAAGACCAAACAGTGGTATCTCCTATTCTTCTAGGAGCCACAAAATGCACATTCAATCATCTCCTTTGGGGAATTAAAACCCACAACACTTGCTTCTCTGGAGAATGTTCTAACTAATGAGATTTATCTGGCCAGCTAAGAGCAAGGGCATGAATCAACAAAGAGCAAGAGCATAAATCAATAGCCTAATAAGTTAGGGTTCCTGCTCCTGTGTCTGGATTCTAGTAAAGAAGAACAGGCCCTCAGCCTCTGGGAAAAACACAAAAAGTTTCTGAAGGGAAAAAGAAAAATAAAACCCACCTTTCCCAACTACCTACCAGTATTAGTGAGAGTCATATACCCTGAGAGTCTCACCATTATCAGTTAAAATTCTCCTTACTTCAGTTTGAGAGACAAGGGGCAAAGAGCCCTCCACCAGCACCATGGGGGCTGCCATAGTCACTGCTGTATCTTGTGCCACCTCCTGGTTCTGGCCTCAGCTGAGCAAAGAGAAGGGAGGACAGCACCTCCAATTGGTACCACCAGTACCAATCCAAACCAGGGATGCAGAAGCAGTAGTTCCCTAGATGCCATCACACCTCTCAGATTCTGCAATTTGCTCTTTTGGAAAGGAGGACTGGGAGAACCAACTGCTCAGCCCCTGCAAACACAGCTAAAGGCATAAATCCACCTCCTGATCAATACAACTTTGATGATTGTTAACTATGGTCAATCCCATTCCCCTTCATGTACCTGCTGACAAACCAGACTTTCAGGGAATAAAACTTGCCAAATTTATTATAGAACAGTATTGCCCTCCTGTGGCCAAAGACTATTCCAAAAAAGCAAATCTTATGAGGGTTTCTCTGATTTCTTTCTTTCTTTCTTTCTTTCTTTCTTTCTTTCTTTCTTTCTTTCTTTTTCTTTCTTTTTCTCCTTCTCTCTTTCTTTCTCTCTTTTTCTTTCTTTCTTTCTTTCTTTCTTTCTTTCTTTCTTTCTTTCTTTCTTTCTTTCTTTCTTTCTTTCTTTCTTTCTTTCTTTCTTTCTTTCTTTCTCTCTTTCTCTCTTTCTCTCTTTCTCTCTTTCTCTCTTTCTCTCTTTCTCTCTCTCTTTCTCTCTTTCTCTCTCATGCACAGCCTGCTACCCACCTTTCTGAAAGGAACTGACAGCTGGGAGACTCACCTGCAAGCCTCTCCAAAACCTAGATCCAAAGCTGGTTTGGGCATGTCAAGACATAGAAGCTGAACAGAAAAGTAAGCAATAGACATTATCCCAGTCCCTCTGGCTCCTTATATTTCTCCTGATGATGCTCTTCACATCAGAAATTATTATCTGCATTCATCTTCAGTGGTGATGTTTGATAGTGACAGCATTTCTTTCTGTGCACTGTCATCAATCAGTCCTCTTCTACCTTAAATTTACTGCCTTTTTAATAATGAAAAGTAGAATGTGTCCATTTTTAGAGTGAGACAATCCATTCCTCCACAGGGAGCTAGCACGGACCTTCCAGACCTTCCCCAAACCCACGCAAGAAAACCAATTTTCTCTGAGTACAAAGTCTTTTGGATCAGGTTCTGAGTGACTTAGCAAACACAATGTGAGAGTTTGCAGACACAGCAATAACAGAGACTTCAACAGGACTAACACACAGCTCCCCATGGCAACAGTCAAGACCCCAGGCTACAGAATTGATGGGCAAAGCAATGACATCATCCCACCCTTGAATAGATACAGTTCTCTCTTAAATCTCCATAACTTATCCAACAAAAGTATAGCTTAACCAACAAAATTACAACTTTTTCTTGGATTAAATACTTGGAGATAAGAAAAAGCTCAGTCACACATCTGAGAAAACACTGTTGCAATAAAAGATTTACATAAATGACAGGACAAATGTAGCTTAAAGCAGTCTAAATTCTTCACAGTTATGTCAAAGTTGTTGAAAACCAAGATACAGTTTCTGTGGAGGTGAATTTCACTTTACATATGTCATGGAATGGGCTTGGCCTAATACCTGCCAACAGTCAGTTAAAATTACTCAGCTTTTCTCCCCAGCTGCCAAAGGTGGAAGAAATAAGGATAAGCAGCTCCATCTTCCTTTTCTGATTGCCAGCTATGCAGTACAAGAATAATTTACCTTTCCTTTTCACAATATGTGTGTCTTTGATCAAGTCTGATTTCAATTTATACCTATGTTCCAGTATCTTCTATGTAATATATGTTGCAAAGTAATTTGTGCTAAAAATTAAAACTACAGCATTTTTTTAACCAAAGCCGAGTGCCAAGAAAAAGCAAAATGCACCAGGTGATAAAGCAGGAGAGAGTCAGATACTAGAGACAGATAGCTGTCTCCAAAGGAGTTTATTCCAGAGGATTTCTCATCTGACGAAACCCCAGCATTATGCATTTGATATGCATTAACAATAAGATAACATTCATCGCCAGAGAAGTTTATTCCAGAAGATTTTCCTCTAACAGAATTCCAGCAATGAGATGAATTATTCACCCGTTCCGGGAAACTCTCGTCAAACGCGGCAGCAAGAAAGGAAAACTACATTAACATGCTAAAGGAGATAAAATCAACAGAAGAAGCGAGAAGACCTCCTCCAGTATCCCACAAAGCCCAAAAAATGTATAAAAAGGGACCCTGCAAAAGCAGCATTTGGTGAACTAGAGGGGTTCAGAACAACAGAGTCCGAACTCGGTTCACCCGGTGCCGATCGCCAGGCTCGGCACTGCCTTGCTCGTGGCTTTTCCACAATTTATACTTTGATTGTTTAATAAATTCTCTGTAATTATTAAATTGACCTACTCATTTATAACATTCTACACTGGATTTTTGTGTTGCTCCATTCAAGCTAAAGAAACCAGTCACAAATAATCCATATAGCCAGAGAAAGTTGGCCAATACATCTGTGCTCAAAATATGCAAAAATACTGTAAGTCGTTTCTGGAAAACAAACAGCCCAAAAGAGGGGACAAAGAGGAATCCTGGGCCACAACAAACTTCTTTGTACATAGCCACAGTCTTTCAATGCACTGGAATGCAGCTAAAAATGCCCACTCCAAAACACAATTTTGTTCTGGTTAAAATAAAAAACCCTTCTGTTTCAGGTAAGTACTGACAGCAAATGTTATTTTTACTTTGCTTTACTGCTGCCTAATTTATGAACAAATAATTTTAATGATCATCTCAAGAGACACAGCATCTGCTTAGCATTAGGTTCCAGAAGGGTCTGTAGAATGTGATGAAAAACGAGGATTTCATACCCAGCTGAGTACATAGAGACAGGGAGGGCAGGATAAAGAATAATTCTCAATCTCTTGGAAGTATCTGAAAAGGTTTTTTTACCTACGCTTCCCTTCCAAGAACATTTTGTACAGACCAAGCATATAGAACTGCAGTCTGGAAGGAAGGAGAATATTTGAAAAGGTTTTATCCACAAGATGACAGTGAACACAGCTCACTTGTTCATGAATTCTGTGTAATCAACATTACAAGTCACAGGCTTGCTAGCCTTTGGTTTAATCGGCCAGAGCAACTGTGTCTTCTGGATGGAGGTACAAAAAGCAACAGCATTTTTCCAGCTCAAGCTCCATTGCAGCCCTGCAGCAAGGACATGCACTGGCCACACCTTTCAGCAATGTGTCCTGTAGAGAGGGGAAAAAGGACACCAGATTTCTTCTGGGAACTCTGGAGACATAATCAGTTTCCTTTTGTGTACCTTCTTCCTAACCCTATGGCAATGAAAAGCCACTTTTGGATGCTGCTACTCATTCCCAAGTGCAGTAAATTTTTGATTGTTCATTTTAATTTTCCATCTTTTCTGATCAGTTTTTATTTTAGATGCTATCTAGGAAAAACAAATAAAAATTAGTAAGTGCCTCATATTTAGATTCCCATTTATTTTTATTTTTGGCTGCTGGATTTGTCATCTGTAGTGCTCAATATTAGTTATGCCATATGTAACACTCTCCAGAATCATACTTTTCATTTAACCACTTTTCCCCAGAAAACAATTTTCTTGACAATTACCCTGATTTCTTTTCTTATGATAACCCATCTTGCAAAAGCAACAGAATCCAACTGAAAAAGTGAGGATAACAGGATGCCACCAGCTAATGCAGGCTTTTCTGCCTCTCCTCTTGCTTTTTGACCCAGGCTATGGCAAAGAAAGTCAGTTCATCATCCCTCCCATAGCACACATTCACCATTTCTCTTCTATTTGTAAGCTCAGTACTCCTTGCTGTGTTGTAAAACCCTACCTTCTCTTCTTTGCAGCACATCTCTACCTGGATAGTGTGTACTTCAGGCAAGGAACAACTCTTCTCTTCTGGCTCCTAAGTCATTTTTCAGGCTGTTGTACACAGGAACTTAAAAATCTATGAGAATTGCTCCCATTCCTGAGAATGGTATGACCTCATCTTCCTCTACAATTATTGTCCTTTTGGGTACATTCCTCTTGACCAGATGTTCAGCCACTGCTACTCAGGCTTTGTACATCTGAATGCCTCATAGCCAATAAGGATAACAAAATACCCTGAAATCAGTGTTTGGCTGATGAAGTCCTTCTAACTCAACTGCAGTCTCTCCCTCCTTGAGGAATTCTCTGTGATGCCCACTAGGAAGCACTAAGATCTCAGACATAGCAAGGGATGTAGATTTTTTCTAGCTCTCAAATCCTCCCTTTGAACCTTCTATAGGAATAGTTACTTCAGTTGGACTGGAAGAAGCCATCTGCATATTTGCTCCATTTTCTACAGCTCCCATGACCTTTCTTCTGCCTAAATAACTGAAAATTCAGGAACAGTAATGAGAATGAAATGTAATGAGAATGAAAACTACTCCTTTTAACACTCTTAAGTGTTCATGCCAGAGCTTGTAATACCCTAAAATGCCAAAACACTGTTGAAGGTTGCTCCCCCAATATTAAATTCCCCATATAACTGTAACTTGAAAAATATTGCTGCTTCTCTTCACGAGTTCTGATAACAAACATGCCAGAAAATAGAGATGCTTCTGTATGTCTCAATAGATATAAAAAAAGATACTGGGCTACATCTGTATAATGCAAACTGCAACATACAACTCCTCCTTGCACATCTAGGAAAAGAGAACCAGAAGTTTTGAAAGGTACAGGTGTTTGGTAAAGTTTGAAAGCCATACTGGAAAACAATGGAAAAGAAATGGGAGAAAAACAATGTACCTATTATGAATATAAACTTTGAAAGCTGTGATACCAACACCAAAGGGAAAAATGAAGGGAGCTCGTGAAGGTATGTAAACAAGGAATAGTGTGACCTAAGGGAGATGGGATGAGGAAGAAGGAGAAAGTAAGCAAGGCAGAGAAGCAAGAGGCAGAAATTATTCAAGGCAGCAGGACACACAGGTACACTTGCTGAAGATCTCCTGCTGTCACAGCTCACCATGAAAATCAGCACTGCAGAAGCCATTGGCATTGCTGTCCCACATTTTTGAGGAGAAATGGGGATCAAGTGGAACTGCAACCATACTTGGAAGGAGCCCTTAACTAAATTCCTGACAAAAAGGACACAGTTGCTCTGACAGAAAACTGATGTAAAGGAGCACATCTGTCAAGTTTGTTTCTATACTGCGCTGTCAAATTCCAGAAAGGATGATTCAGGAGGAATGGAGTTACAATCAATTATCTATAATAGGATGATGAGAGAAAAATACAGCACTTAAGTTTATAGTTTTCAAGGAGATGGCACTTGGCATTCTTCAGAATACTTTTTTGCTATTTCATGTTCTGTTCCACTGAACAGTTCTTGCATTTTTTTAATTGAACTAGACCCAACCATGTGTTCCACTGATGGGCTTCATCTCAGAGAGGAGTAGCATTTTACAAGCAGGTGAGATACCTGTTAGCAATTTGTTTATTTTACATTGTTTATTTTATACTAATAATCTACAGCCCAAATTCTATTCAAAAATTACCTATACAGTTACCATTAAAAATGCAAGTAGTCTCACAACAATATAGTTCATGGATCATAAAACATTAGTACCAGAATTATAAATCAAAGATGGTTTCTGGGATTCTGAGTTCTTGAGAAATCACCTCTCATTTCAAATCTTGAATATATTCAGTACCTAAAGTCAATCTCATTGAAACAAGTCAAGATTCCACCTAAAAAATCCTTACTCCCTGCACACTTATTGGGAAAAAAAAAAAAAAAAAAGCCTTTAAAAGTATGTGTTGAGAATTGGATGGAAAGGGAAGATGGATTTAGCCCTGCAACCAAAAGTCATCTAGAGCTGCCGTCAGGAGCACTAAAACAAAGACCAAAGAATGCCAGTGAGTTGTTTGTTTCTTCTCAAAACAAGTCATGGTTCACTTTAATCATCTGCAAAGATCGTTTCTGAAAGGGCAGAATTGATAAGTTGGTTTTCATACACTTATTTTCAGCATCACCCCTAAACAATTTAGCTGAGGAAGTAATTTCAAGAGGAAAACAGCAATAGTAAGCTCTTATAACTTCTGAAAATTAACTAATCTAGAGGGATGTTCTGTAACAATGTTATAGCAACACTTGCTTTTTTCTTCCACTAAAATAAAGTGCACAGAGGAAATGATCCACTTTATGAGAATACATATTTTAAAATAAATTCCAAACTGGTTAGTTGTCTTTGATTTTCACATAATTCACATTAAAGACATAGGTAAGAAGGAAATGTAAGAACAAGCATTTCCCCAGTTCACCTTTTCAGCATGTTATGCAATTTATTTTCTGGACTCTGACATTGTTGACTTTCTGCTTAAATGCACAGAATTAAATCCAAGGAAAATAAAGAAGCTATTTCAGAAAAAGAAAACAGTTACATAGATTAGATTAATTTAAATGCACCACAAAAAGTCTCATTCACACTACAACAGAGTACTTTTCCTACAATTCAGACTTGGAACACAGCAGGCATAAAACTTCTGATGCTGGAAAAGGACACATTCTCTGGGTTTGCTTGGACAGGAAAGTGAGAGTGATCCATGCACAGAATCATGGAGACAGAAGCTGTGATGCAGCCTGCTTTTCTGTGAGCTGAAAATGTAGTTTTCCCAGAGAAGGCAGGTTTACAGCAATGTCTCAGGTACAGCTGTCAGCCTCTGGGCCACTGAGGGATGAGCGTGTAAAGTGCTTTGAAGACAACTGTGACTTTCCATCCCAGTGAGATATTGCAGATACCTTAAGGGAATATCAGAGGAATCCAGGTCCTTTTAGACTTGCTGAAGTAGTCAAAATTGATGTCTAAAAGCTGATTCTGACCTTGGTTTGAGATTTACAGAACAGCACACAGTGAAAGAACAGAGTTAATCCCTTGACAAACAGGACTGTGCCTTCAATGAGAGAGCTCAGCTCAATTAGTCCAGATACACATCTGTAACTGTCTTGTCCTGGAAAACTTAAAGCACATCTGAAGAAATTCTCTTTGATTTAAGGTGAATTAGAGTACAAGGAACTACATATCTCTCTAAAAAATCAATGTATAAGATCCACAAAGATGCTTTCTCTCTTATTCCTAAAATAAATTAAAAGAAGAAATAGGTTCCTTCTCTGTTTATAAAACCATACTGAGAGATGGATGCCAGGCACAGAGAATGTTTTGTGTCACCAAGTAAAGACAACCAGGCATCTCCAAAGCCATCTTGATATGTAAAGCTCTTGTGCTATCAATTCCTAACATTAACCCAGGAAAGTTTGTCAAGAATGAACCTGGATCTGTATAGGGCCAAAAAGCCTTCAAACTATTAATACCTAATCCAAAATATAAAAACCCCTGCAGGTGCAAGTAGAGCCAGTGAGATTACACACAGTGTTAGGGTACCTTGGTGGCTCCTCACAAGACCAGGCTGTAGCTCACTGCTGAGTTCAGTTTGTTCAGGCTACAGAAGAAAAGGCTTCCAGTGGAACTTAGAGCAGTTTCCAGTGCCTAGAGGCTCTGCAAAAGAGCTGGAGAGGGACTCTTAATTAGGGAGTGTAGTGATAGATAAAATTGCTCCTTCCTCCTTTTTTTCCTTTTTGCCAGTCTTGCCCTGATTTTCCTTGGGGCTCTTGTTATGGAGCTGCATGTGCCACTCTGGCTCTTGGCAGGTTTAGGTTCTGGCCAGTCCATGCCAGGGAAAAAATGGAATCTGAAACTCACAACATGGTGGCTGGTGCTTCCCTTTCTGTGGTTTCCTTGCCTTCACCAGCTCAGCAAATCTGGGTGCTCCTGACAACGTCCTTGTTATGATGCACTCATTTTCTTTCCATTTCCCTGTTATGATGCTCTTATTTTTTTGTTGCAATTTCCCCATCTGAGGCCCATCTATGTAATCCTAGCATTGCTGAATCCTCCCAGAAACCAGGTATGTTCTCCCTTCCCAGAAGAGAGCCATATCCCCATTTCCCAAGTCCATGTGGAAAGCTGGGGGTTGGTGCTGCCAGAGCAGCAGGGATACTCCTGTGCACCTCTCCCACAAAAATGAAGCATCAGGTCCCCAAGGAGGAAGGTGAGCGCAGAACATCCCCCTGAGCACCTGCCAGAGTGGATTTTAGCTGGTGCCCAGCTGTGCAAGTGGAGGCCTCTGAACTGTGGAAGGTGCTCTGGCCTCTTCCTCACCCAGTCCCTGGTATTAACCCCAGCACAGTTCTGGGGTGACATTCCAGGCCCTGTTCAGGCTGTACCAGTGAGTTGACAGCAAGGTCACTGTGCCAGCAGGGCAGGCTCAGTGTCCACAAGAATGGATTGGTGAGTCTCCAGAGCTGACACTCCAAGGCCCCCAGCCCCACACCTCCAACAGTCCCTGGCACATACCTTCTTTACCCCTCCTGCAGTACCAGGCCAGCAAGCTGAGCCAGACAGGGACCAGTGAAGAGGGATTCTACCACTTTTCCCCAATAACCAGCAGGAGCTGACACAGCTGGCACAAAAGGTGAGGTTAAGGGTCTTCATGCCCCATGTCTGGCAGTGCACAGGCCAACAACCCACTAGGGACGGTTTGGTAGCCAGCTGCAAACTACCCACCAGACCCTCAGTTACCCAAAAAGGCTCATTTCTGCAGAAATTAGGTCTTTTGAGAGAGTACATTATTTTATCAGTGGTTCCTGTGGCCAGTGGTTCTCAGTAGCCAGGCAGCCCACTAGCAGTGCTGGGCAAGGCTCCCCAGGGGAGTGTGGCACTGACACATCTGTGCTATCCCCTCAGGGGCTGCACCTGCCAGCTGGGGGCACCTCAGACACATCACTACAGCACAATTCTTGCTTGACAAAGGTGGGATATAATCAATTCCTAAAGACCCCAACAGTGCAGACTCAGAGAGCAAGCCATGAAACTTGCTACTTCCTCCTTCTTTTCCTGTGTCTGGTCTTCTTCTGGTTTTCCTCAGAACTCTGGTCAGTGAACTTCATGTCCTAGCCTGGCTCTCAGCCAGGTCATTGCGGCAGTAGCAGGGCTCCTGTCACAGGTGCTTGGCCTCTGGTCATTTCCACCAGACACTCAAATGGAACCTGAAAGTTGCAGATCTGTGGCCAGCACTCCCCCTTCTGTGGTTTCCTTGATCTCTCCAGGTCAGCAAAACTGGGAAATCCTGGCATAATTTCCCTGTCATGATGCACTCATTTTCTCTCCTTGAAACTCTGGGTGAATAGGAGGGAAGTAGCAGCAGGGACTGAGCATTGTGTAGAGGAAAACCCTGCAGTCACCCCAGCCTCAGCTCTGCTTGTGTTCCCTCAGCCCCTGCAGCACAATGAAGTTCACAGAAACAAATTGTAGGATCAGTTATGTCGGAAAGGACCTTTAAGATCATCAAGTCCAACATTAACCCAGCATTACAAAGTTAACCCAGCATTACAAAGTCCACCACTAAACTATGTCCCTAAGCTCCACATCTACATATCTTTTAAATGTCCTTAGGGATGGTGACTCCACCACTTTCCCAGGCAGCCTGTTCCAGTGCTTGACAACCCTTTCAGAGAAGAATGTTTTCATAACATTCAAAGGGAAGCCATTTTGTCTCACCCTGTCACTTGTTACCTGAGAGAAGAAAGCAACTTCCACCACATTACAGCCCTCCTTTCAAGAAGTTGCAGAGAGCAATAAGGTTTCCCCTCATGGGGGCCTCCTCTTCTACCATCAAACAAACCCAGCTCCTTTGGCTGCTCCTCATAAGACTTGTTCTCTCTTGAATCTGAAAATCACAGCTCTGTGGCTGGCACTTCCCTTTCTGCAGTTTCTTCACCTTACACAATTTTCCTGGTATGATACACTTGTTTTCTTTCTTGGAACGCTTTGCCCACCCAGTGGCAGGGGTATAAAAGGAGATCAGCAGGAGCTACCATGCCGAGGAGAGCCCTACAGACACCCCAGCTCCAGCCTCACTCAGCTCCCTCAGCCCTCCAAGCATCATGAGGGTCTTTGCAGCTGCCCTGGCTGTTCTGCTCCTTGTGGCCATCTGCTCCCTGGCTGAGGCTGATCTCAGAGTCTCCAGGAGTGCTGGACATTCCAAGAAAGGTAGGCTTTCCTTCCCCAGGAGAGAGCCCGATCCCCACTGATCAGACCCTCATGTCCATGGAGAAGGCTGGGAGCAGATGGTCATCACCAGTGCAGGGACTAAGCCTCAGAGATGGAGGTTTTCAGGGGGTGTTCCTGGAGGACACAGCACAGGTGATGATGACAAATCCACTGGGAGCCACAGGCAGAGCCTCTGCTGCAGCGTGGGGTCTCACCGGGCCCATCTCTCTGCCCTCACAGAAACCACACCCACGTCCTGCTGCTACACCTTCATTTCACGCCCCATTCCACCCAGCATGATCCGCTCTTCCTACAGGACCAGCAACAGCTGCCCAATGCCAGCCGTGGTGTAAGTACCCAACACTGCTGGGGTCCAGGGGGCACCAGCCAGGGCAGCACCCCAAGGGTGTCCAAGGCTGTCCAGGATGGGGAAGGGCATGGACAGGGACAACTGGGGTGCCACCAGCAGGACCTAGCGCAGGCACCCTGATGTCCTGGCTGAGTGCCTCAACACTGTTTTTTCCCCAACAGCCTGGTCACCAGGAAGGGGAGGGAGGTGTGTGCAGACCCCAAGGCTGACTGGGTGCAGGAATACCTGCAGCACTAGGAGTTTCTGGATTTCTGACTCTTCCCTGCTGCTGCCCCAGGGCAGTGGGCTCAACCCTCAGCACGAGACATGTCATAAGAGTGCTTGAGCTGCATCCTTCTTCAAAGGGAAAATTTATTACAATTGGCATACACTTGTTTAATAAATTTTGCTTGTCTAAATGCTTGAATAAAGTTTTTGGCTTGTCAAACCCTTTGCGTTTCTTGGAAGTCCCTGCTGGAGCCCCAACATGACAGAAGGGATCCATGGGGAGCCTCTTGACCTCCCCACTCCCTGGTTTCATTGCTACCCACTGTGCAGTGGCCCCATGACAGCTCCCACAGTACCTCCCTCTCCCCATCCTGGACTAAGCTCCTGCATCCCAGCATGACCCAGACACACCTGTGGGGTGACACTGGCATCTCATCCATTTCTTGGGGCCCTCCCCACACAGCACATGTGGAGCCCAGTTACAAACCCCCTGGGCCAGACAGCCCTGCTGGGAATCTGTAACCAGCTCTTTGACATATTTTCCCCAAAGACCAGAGGATCAGGACCGTCTTTGACTACCTGACTTCCCCACTCCTACCCCGCTCCTACATTACAGCCCCCTGCAGTGGTGGAGCTGAGGTCCCGGTGCTCCTGGGTGCTGCTGTCCCCACATACACACTCTGTGCCACAGCGCTGCCAGAGGAGCAGGCAGGAGCAGGCAGCATTGTCCCCACCTCTGTCCTCACGCCATTGCCCAGCGCTGGGGACATGAGTGGGACATCTCTGCAGGTGACACCAGCTCTGCCCCTGGGCCACGCTCTGCCCTGCACCACTTCTGCTTGGGCCAGGACACACAGAACTATAACAAAAACTGGTCACTTGAGGTCACAGAGGTAAGGGCAGAATGACATCCTGGAGAACAACATCCAGCAAACCAACATAAGCAAACTAATGGTGCTGCAGCCCCTCTCTATTTCTAAAAATTTTTAGTGTAGCTCAAAAACTCAGGCAAACAAATGCATAAAGCTGTGCATAAATACACTCAATACTAGAAGAAGATTGGGAACCTGTTAGAGTTTATAGAGCATAAAAGTTGAATTTATCTGTAGTGAGCCTGAAAACTCAATCAACATTTCAAATGACAGACAAGATAAAACCACCTACTCCAAAATAACTCATCAATACATATATACACTGTAATAATGAGATTAAAAGAAGCTCTAAATCCTAAAACGGATGCGTAGAGCTGCACAAGATTTGGGCAAGGCTGATGGGCTTCTTTCCACATCATCAGTTTGCTGTACTTCAAAGCGTACTTCAAAGCTCGCTTCAACTGCTCTTCAATGCAATGTATAGTGCAATGCTTTTGCCAACTTCTGCAATTTAGTCTTAGAGCAACAGCTTCTAGGTTAATAACACTGAAAATCTCTGACTTAGGAAAAATGTAAAAAAGAAAACACAAAACCTTTATATTACTTACAAGGCAAAAATGACAATCCAATAAAAATCCTTCCTGGGGCACTGTTTTCACAAATCTCATTATAGTTTAGGCAATCTGTTGTTAGATATACACCAACTCTGGATTAAACACTGTGCATTTTCACAGCATCGTGGAGGCTTTTTTCTTAACATAGCTTGACTTAATCCCCTCCCAAAACTGCCTGTAGACCACTGCACTCTTTGGCTGACCCCTTGAGGAGGACACACTGGGGTAGGATGCTGGCACCACCAGGACAGGCTCTCCTGCCCAAAAGCTGCACTCTGAGCACACATCACCGAGCCCAGAGCCATTCCCACACTTCAGCCCTGGAGAACAACCCAACCTACGTGTCCCTGCATTTGAACAACCCAACCTTCGTGTCCCTCACGATCCTCCTCCCCGCACCACCACCCATCCATCCATCCATCCATCCATCCATCCATCCATCCATCCACCCATCCATCCATCCATCCATCCATCCATCCATCCATCCATCCATCCATCCATCCATCCATCCATCCATCCATCCATCCATCCCTCTGCGCTGTCCCGCCTAGAGGTGTTCTTCTTTGCTAAGAGAGCACGGGGGAACCGCTCCCCATTCTTGCCTTCTGTCCTCCCCGAGCTGCCCTTTCTTTTTCTGTGCACTCTTGGACATTGTGTTAATATCTGAAGACTTTGATGAAAGTAGCGGTGTTCGAACCCACTCCATCCTCTTGTTCTCGCACAGCTGACATCAACATCGAGTGTTGAGGGGGCAACCACGCATAAAACGTGCCACGTTCAGCATATTTTGTGAAGCAAGCACTGAGCAGAATGGCACAAAGAGAAACAGCTCAAACCTAACTCTTCTCACGCCCCCCCCAGACCCCAAACCAGACTCTGGACTCTCGACCCCAGCCGGCCTCGCCTCCGCCCTTCCAGCACCGACCTCCCCTCCACCCACCTGCCCGCACGGCATCTCGGGAGTTGTAGTTCCCCGCGCGGCGCGACATGGCGGCTCTGCGGGCGCTGCCGGCCCTCGCCGCCGCGCTGCTCCTGGCTGCCGCCGGCCAGGCCAGCAAGTACTCCCGAGAGGCCAACGAGGGGCTGGCGGCCGCCGACGGCAAGCGGCGGGAGGCCGGGGAATTCCGGGTGGTGAGGCTGAACCAGATCTGGGAGAAGGCGCAGCGGGTGAGTGGGGCGCCGCGGGGCGATGGCGGTGCTCGGAGGGGGCTCCGAGGTCAGGCCCGGCCGCTTCGGACGCTCATTGCCCGTCAGGGAGATGGGAAGGAACGGGGTCCTGTGTGTGAGGAGACACCGAGGCTGTCTGGCCCTGGCTCGGGGCTGCGGTGGCTTTTTTCTGTTCTCGGGCATGGCTGTCCCCGACCGTCACGCAGCTAGGGCTCCGCGCAGCGCCGCCCCGGGCGGCTGTCCCGGCGGCGGGGAACAGCCTTGTCCCGGGAGACGGGATGTGTGTCTGAGTCCTCGGAAGTGTTGACCTGCCCCTGTTTAAATACAGCAGCTAAACCACATGCCCAGGAAGCGGGAGAGCGAGGGAAGCCCCTCTGGTGCCGTGGAGGATCTGCGGCTGGCTCCAGTGCTCGCTGGTTGAAGGCTTTAAGCCCTGTTGTTCAGGACTGTGATGCTCTCATCTGTCTGAAGGCGCTGGCCTCGGTTCCTGCTCTGCACAGAGCAGAAGTTCACTGCAGAAGAGGAAACCCTCCACCCTGGCGCTTGTGTCGCCTACATTCACATCAAGTGATGTACACAAATGCAAGACGACCAGCAAATGCGTATCACCACTCCTAGATGAGAGCCTTAATTTTGACTGTGATACTTGAGTTTTTGTCACAATGGACTACAAAAAATATTTAATTAAAGTGAAAATACAGTCAGATTATTTAATTATAGAGGAAATATTTACTTAGAACTAAAAAGAACAGCTGCAGCAGGAGGAAAAGAATGCACCTCACATACCCCCTGAATATTGTGGATGACGGGAATCAGGGTCATGACTGGTAAAGGTTCAGTTCTTTCAGGCAAAGAAGTATAGTTAATACTAATTTTGGATCTTCTGTATCCTGAATAGCCTGAGCTATTGGATTGGAGGTAGGGCATCCCTGGATTCAGGCAAAAACAAGAACCCTGCCATAGTGCTGCGTCCCAATGTGCTAAAGGAAGGTATCAAAAATATTCCTTTCCTCAATGGAAGAAGGATGGAATGGGGCATAGGACAGTGTGTGTTAATGAAACTCCAGCTGTTGAACTGACAGCTGAATAAGAAATTAGAAAAATATTGCTCTAATTGGGAGAAATTTGAATAGAATCTTGTTTTCTCTTAAGGAACAGTGGGCTTAATGTAGTTCCTTAGTTTTTATTAAGACTTCAACATGTTTGGTTGATGATGTCTCCAAACTTTATGTTTAGAAGTTCTGATACTCTTTTCTGTAACTTTTAGAAAACGGCTGTATGTCTTTATGGGATTGCACTAACTGCAGAGGGGCTCTAATGTAAACTTTACTGTGTAATTTTTTATACAGTAGTATGTTTCTGATGACAACGTCACATATAAAAGATTTTATTTAATTGTATTTCCAAGTACTTAGGAGCTAAATTGCTTCTTATCTAATGTGTTAATGTGTTCTATAAATATTATATTTACCTGTGATTCCAACTACTCTAGATTTTAGTAATTTCAGTAAGCCAAGTGCAAAAAGCAGAGAAAATGCTGAGTCTTTTCAGTATCATTCTGATGTTTAAAAGCAATACTGGGTTCTGAGTCTGTGTTTAGTAAACTTACTACTTCCTCACTGAAAATGAGAATTTTTATAATCTGTAAGCTGGTTTTAATGATTATAAACCCCTCCAATAGATAAACTTGTCCTAGGACTGACAAGCCCAGGTGGTTTCAGGCTGGATCTGAGCTCCCAGGAGCAAGGCACACAGTATTGGAGGAGTTTTATCACCTCTCTTCCCTGGGCTTCTCCTCACCTCACCTGTTTGTTGACATGCACATAGACACAGACAGAAGTAGTTCTGAAGTATTAAGATGGTTTGTTACATTCCTTTGTTTTAAACTGAATAACTAAGGTGTCTAAAATCTGGAAGTTCAGGACCAACTCACAGCAGTGCTGCTTAGCCAACCACATATTAATCATTGTTCCTGTTTTCTCTGTAGCTCACAAAATTTCAAGCTGACCCAGCATCCATTTAAACTAATCTTTTTTTCCTATCTTCAACCTCAATGTCATATCTTATTTTCTCTAGTATGTCAGACAGGAATACCTCTAGGGTTTGCATGTTTTAATGCACATAAGCCACGTTAAGGAATTGTCTGAGAAATTTTTTTTCATTTTCATCATAGAAAAAATTGCTGATGAAGTGGCTCTTTGTCCTGCAAGGCCATCCTCAGTGACTTGGTAGACTGAAAAACTGTACTAACCAATAAAGTTTTTTGACTCACTATAACAGTGTGGTTGGAAGATGGTCCACAAGAAAGCACACATGGTGGCAGTGGCATGTTGTTTGAGAATTGCTGTGCCATACTGGTTGTTATGTATCTGTACTGGTTCCTGGGGTAGCTCTGAAGCAGCAGGGGACTCCACACAACTAAATAAAAACCTTTCTCTGTTCTTGTTAGCTCCATCTCTCTGCTGTGAAACTGGCAGAGTTGCACAGTGATCTAAAAATACAAGAAAAGGATGAGCTAAGCTGGAAAAAACTGAAGGCTGAAGGGCTGGATGAAGATGGAGAGAAGGAAGCCAAGCTCAGGCGCAACTTAAATGGTAAGGTCTGTTTTGGAAAGAAGGGGTTTAAACTTTGCATCATCTTCTCACGCCGTTAGACACTTGTGTTTAAACTATTAAATAAGATTGTCTTTCTGGACACTGAGCACTCAACAAGTTCTTTGGAGGTCAGTAGGGAGCTGCAGAAGCCTGAGTCCTTTGCTCCCAATAATTTCAGGAGAGGTCATTGAACCTGGGACCACTGTGCCTTGAACTGTTGGCTTTTCCTTTGTGAGTTGCAAAGTCCAGCTCTGCAGGTCACAGATGTAGCCCATCTCTCACCTTCCATACATCCATAATTGGTTCTCATATTTCTGTATCTTCTATTCCCTTGCAGTCATTATGACTAAATATGGGATGAATGGCAAGAAGGACTCTCAACTAGTTGATACCAACTATATTAAAGATGGCACAGAAAGTGACACACTAGATGATCCAAGACTAGAAAAATTATGGAGCAAGGTAAGATTTCCAGCAACTGGAGTGTAGGAAATCAGCATTGCTTCACTGAACTCTTAGCTGTGTCTTCTGAGAGCACTCAGACTTGGAAATTAATAGCTTTACTACTCCTTTGTTAAGTATTGACCAGGCTGCATTGCTCTGTGGCTCACATCTTCGTGCCCTGAGGGTACCCACCTGCATCCAGACCGTCCAGCTTGGCAGGTTGTCTTTGGCAAATAAAACACCCACATTAGTCTAAAGGATGGAGCCTGGGTCCCCTGAGGTGAAACAGAGTATTTCCTCACATTTCCATGAATTCATGGCTTCCCTTAGTGTGACTGTCACACTGTGTGGTAGTATATCTGTGGTGTTTTTCCCACTTTTCTTATTGTTGTTTATGGACGTTTTTAAAAAGATGCATTTAAAATAGAACCATTTTGTACACTGTCTAAAAGTGAAATGTACTGGGGGGAAGGGTTTTAAATAAGGACTTTCTCAACCTAGTATTCAACTGAAAATTTCTGGATTTGCATTCCTGCATAAAAAGTAGAAGATGTACTGTCTAGTTTGGGCAGTTAAAACTGGCAAAGTAATCTTCAGCAATTAAAGAATTCAAATTCTAAGAAGTAAATAGTCAGGTAAATCTAAAGAATTCTCCCATGAGTCTAGTGAAGTGTTAGTAAAGCAGAAAAAAAGATTTGCTGGAGTTTAAAATGTTACTGTAACTAGATTCAGCTCTGGCAAGGAACATGAGGTCCTGTGTTTTGAGGAACAGTAAAGTGCAATAGGAGAAATATTCCCTAAGCAAAAAAAAAGGGGGTCTGAACAGGTTTCAGAAACACTCACTTTTCATCAGGCATTGCAGCAAGTATTACACCAGATTTGTGACTACTGCCCCAGCTGTGTGAGCAGTGCTTCCTTAATAGTTAGAGAGCAAGTGCACAGCAGTGATAAAATCTTCACGTGCCAGTAGAGTAAGATGAAGTGAAGACTGTGTTTAATATCAGGTTGCATCCCTCATGCACATGGTTCCCTTACAGTTGTCTGTGGAGCTCCATGGCCCTTATTTCTGATTTGTTTCCCATGGAGTAGAAAGGCCAGACACCTTTCACTAGGTAGTCCATAGTAAGTCCAGGTTTGTAAGTCTGAAGCAAACTTCTTTTGGCATGATTAAAGGCATCCATCAACATCTACATCCTGACCACATACAAATATTAAGAGAATTAAAACAAAAGATCTAAAGAAAAGCTGCACTTAATAATTTTCTAAATGTGGTGAGAAATGGGAAGACATTTTGGCAGTTGAGGCCACTTGAAAGCACTTGGCCCAGAAAGCATAATGAGCTCATGTTTCTTTCAGGCCAAGACCTCTGGGAAGTTCTCTGATGAGGAGTTGGATAAGCTTTGGCGAGAATTTAAGCATCACAAAGAAAAGATTCATGAATACAATATTCTGCTGGAGACTGTGAGCAGAACAGAAGGTGCCTGAACATTCCTCTGATGTTTCAAGATCAGTGCAACTCTTTTCTCTGCCCATTGTTTCCATCACTTCCAAATTTCTTTGAAACTCTGACATTTCTGTCAGAACTGCTTGCAGATGCTGGCATTTTCAGATTCTTCCTGGGTATAGTTCTGATTAGCTGCCAAAATTCTTGCCAGCTAATGAAAATGTTGCTATTTCAGTTTTCTGATTCTGCCTGCATTTCATGCAGGGAAGATGCCATCTGATTAACAATGATGGCCATTGTAGTTTACAGGAAATTATGCAGCAAGAATAAATCCACTGCTGCAAGATGCAGTTCTAAGGTCTGCAGAACATGCATGTTTCATCTCACCAGCTGGGCACCCAAGAGGAAATAGTGAATATCTTAGGCACCAAGCCTGAAGTTTATTAGAGCGTCAAGGATCTGAACCCAGCTTTCTATGCTAATCAGAGATAAAGTTGTTAGAGCTGAAGACTTCTAAAGCTGACAGTTTGATGTTTGCATTATATAGTCGAGGCTGGAGGCTGCTGAAAAGCAGTTCACCATCAGATGTCTTGGTTCATGTAATGTCCAGGATAGAACTCATTAAACATCCTTATCCCATTTTCTTGGGATATTGCTAACCTGGGAAAATAAGAGCATTTCCTTACTAATCGGGTGGCTAGTAGGGGTTATAAGGCATTTCTGTAACATCACCTTCAGAGCAGCAAGGCACATTGATCTGAGTACTGACCTGCTAAAGGAATTACTTCTTAAAGTCTGGGTTTGATGCTTTATTTGCACTCAACTCAAATCCTAAGAACTTAGCATCTTTTATTCACCTCAGATTTGGGGGATTTCTGGAGTTTTTGACCTATCACGATTTGGCCCACAATCGATAACACTTACTGTTCTTCAACAGATATCCACAAAAATGTTATCAATCCATCTGAGGAGAACCTGGTGAAAGAGGAAATCTTGCACAACAAGCACAGAGAACTCAAGGAGAAGTTAAGAAGCATCAATCAGGGGTTTGAGCGTTTGCGTAAAGTCAGTCACCAGGGATATGACACAACCAGTGGTATGATGCAATGGGGTTTGTGCTTATTTGGGATTCATTTTGTTTTAAAAAATTAAAGTCAGTGGGCAAGTAAATGGGTATGGTCACAGTATCACAGTGCATCGTGTACCACAGTGGGCTGAAGAGATACAGCCAGCCTGTCCTATTTAGAACCAAACACTGGAAGCCAAATGAAAGGATACAGTGTGTTAAGAGGATAGTTCTGTCTTCCATGCCCCCATGAGAAGGGATATTGCCCCAGGAGGGCAAATAAATGAGACAACATGCAGGGCAAGCAATGCCTTTATCCAGCTCCTAAGGTTTGGGGTTTTTTTGCTTTTAAAAACCTACTTGTTTTACCTAGTACTAGTATCTTGTTTTATCCAGTACTTGGATACTTCTCCCTTTTCGTCTAAATAGATCTCTTAGAAATGCAGTGCTTCATGTCTCTGTTCTTAATATCTATATGTCTGTGAGAAAGCATCTCTTCACCCTTCATAGAAGTTGGGCATTAAAAGCATTGTGTCCAGATTTACATTTCATTATATGTGTTTATTTAGAATTTGAAGAACCAAGAGTGATTGACTTGTGGGACATGGCCAAATCAGCGAATTTCACTGAGAAAGAACTTGAATCTTTTCGAGTAAGTAGAATTCCAGTGACTCCTCTTGCAGAAAGGTATTTTGCCACGTGAAGAAACACTCAGTGTTACTCTGATTGCAGCCACTTCTGTATTACCCTTCAGTCACCATAAGAAAAAGTCATGCTACCTTTTTAATACTTCAAATATATAGATGTGTGTCTACAGCTAATCATATGCTGGTTCTGTTATAATCAGCAGAATGAAAATTCTGAATCCTCTCAAAACAAGTGTTGCATATTTTGAATCTTTGGAAGATCAGGCCCTACTTCTTTGTTGACAGTGCACCAGATTTACCCCTCTTACCCAATGTCTTAATTACGTCCTTGGGAAGAACTGTGATCTGTATACTCAGCAATTTCCCTCTCATGCCCATCTCTTGTACTGTTAACTTCCCACGTTGGAGCTGTGTTGAGCTGACAGAAAATTTGTGATAAAGACTGCTTTTCAAGGAAATAATACAGAAATTCATTCCTGTGCAGTTCATACCACTTCTATTCAATTTGAGTTCTATAGAGAAAAGATTTGATTTTATCTGACTCTGCCTGTTTATCAGATTGTAAAAAGAGGCTTTTTTAAAAATTTGTCTTCTCTCCTGTCAGTCAAATGTTCTTATGCCTACATTTTTACTTGATGTTCACTGCTCTCATCTTGTAGCACCTCACAGCCACCCACAGTCTCCTTTTGAAGACTTTGCAGTGGATCATTTTCAGCACCTGTTTTCAAAATCATCAGTCTGGTGGTGATGGCAATGGATTGTCCAGACATTCTTAAGAAACAGGGAACTGAAAAAGCTCTCTGTGCCTGACTTAGTAAAGTATCATTAGGAGTGTCTTGGCAAGAGAAAGGAAGGCTTGGAAAGAAACTCCTCTGAAGCTGTGTGTATTTGCTATCTTAGGAGGAGCTGAAACATTTTGAAGCAAAAATTGAAAAGCACCATCATTACCAGAAACAATTAGAGATTTCACACCAGAAACTGAAGCACGTAGAGGAAACTGGAGACAAGGATCATCTGAACAGAAACAAAGAGAAATATGCCATGCTGCAAGAAAAGACAAAAGAACTAGGATATAAGGTCTGTATAAATCCAGTGTTACATACCTGTTGAAAGTTTAACTCAGTAGCAGAGGGGAAGTAGATTATCCAGTGCTGATTTTTCATGCAAGCTGAATAACTTCCAGAAGGGGAGTTCAAGGCACATCTGTTCTCCATGTTTAGGACAGCATACACATAATTGTTTTTTATAGACCTAATTCTAAAAGGCCTGAAATCTTCCTGCTCTCTGTTCCTTCTGTTGTTACAATTGTCATAGCAAAATCTGAATACATTACTATATTGATAATTTATTGTCTTCCTGAAATTTGTTTCGTGTGTTTTGTTTTCCTGATAGGTAAAGAAGCACTTGCAAGACTTATCCAGCAGAATCTCTCAAGGTCTTCAACACAATGAACTATGAAAATTTGTTCTGCTTCATGGGATCAGTCTATTAACACAAAGCAGTTAATGTGGTTTTTTGAACAGGGCTTACCAAGGAGTCCTTCTGAAATAGTAAGGATTGAACAGATACCTGTAAGATTTTTTTTTGTCTACTTAATTACCAATTTTGTATTTTCACTATAAAATTAAATTATTAGATTAAATATTTAGGTTGCACATCTTGTATCATGTAAATCTTATATCTGAATCAAGTAGCAGCCTTTGAAATAATCAGTTTTGTCAAAGGAAAAAATATGTGAACTCTCAAAGGATTCCTGCTAGTAAAAAAATACTAATCTTATAGTCAGGTACGGTATTCTGATCAATGAAAGCAAACACTGAGGTACAGGAAGGTTAAACAGAGGCCAGAAAAGTCTTTTATTTCAATGCTTGGCCTATTACATTTCCTGCTGAAGGTAACAAAAATATTTTTACTGACTTTGAGCAGTGGCTCAGAGCTGCACTGCTGCACTGTATATGAATCTTTCATGTGAGAGGGGGAGGAAGAGTAAGGAGGGAACATGTACAGAGGTCAATTTGCACAGTTTAGTTATTGCCTAACGTGTGTACAGTTATCTTGTTCATGGTTGCTTTGGTTTTGCTACACTTGGTCATTAAAAATTCAAAAGATACTGGTGAGGCTTTTTTTTCACCTTCCCTTTCATATAGTGAGAAGTAACCAGAGTTTTTTTGAGCATGTTGCTAATTCCTGTAATGTTCGTTCACACATTAGTTTTTAAGAGAGGAGGGGTAGTTTTGCACAAGGAGATGTTTCTATGTTCTGAATGGGCAGAAGGATTTCTAAAGCAGCTGATCTCTGAGCATATATTCCAATGCAATCTCCAGTAAAGATTATTATCACTTCCCCTTTCAAGACCAGATTTTTCTGGTCAGAACTTTGGCAGACATCAGACACCTGGGTTAAAATTGTCTATAATAACAATGCTGACCCTTTCTTTGAAATGAAAGATTCAATTGAAACTGTTCCAGGAACAAGGCCAAGACCAAGGTCCTGTATGGGTGAGTCATTACAGCTGCTTGGTTGAGGAGCTCTGTCCCTTATGAGTGGCAGTGCTGAGGTGAACTGGATCAGGAACCTGTCCTCAAGCCTTGTTCTCCCTGCCTGTTCCCTGAGAAATACTGAAGAGACCCATTCAGTCAGAACAGGCCACTCGTCCTGGGTCATCTTGGCTTAAAAGTAACATGATTCTTTACTTAAAAACTGTATCTTCATGTGCTAGTGATCTGAACCAAAACTGTGCTAGCAGTCTTACTTGGAGATTTTCTTTGAAGCTGGAATCTTTTTTTCTTTTTTTACTTTTTATTTTTAATGTAAGCTAAGAGTTTTGTAATGTAAGCCAGAGAACTGTTGTCCACCACAATAACAGGCCACCAATATTAGCAGTCTCCTTAGAGACAGTTCTGTTCATGTAGTTTCTGGTATACCTTTGGTAGGCAAGCTAAAAAAAGTAAATCCAAAAACAGCTACAAGCCATTTATGAGAAAACTACTTTGGTTTTTTTCAAATGCTACACACTGTTTCTTCCCAAGCCTATGGCTTTAAGGGCTGTTCAGCTTCTGTATCAGAGCAGTAGCTCTGTTACCTTATGAGTTTGTCTTCATCAATTCCCTGTGAATGCAGAACAGAAATGTATTCTGTATTATGTCAGAAAGCAAAGACTTCACTATGTCCTTCAGTTTCCCCTTTGGCAGGGTGAGAACTAAATCTGTGAGCCACAGGCCAGTTTGTGGCTGTAGCCTGGGTGTGGAGGGTCCCATAGCACTGGCCCCTGGGTGAAGAATTTGGACACATGCAGTAAATGCATCAGCAGAGAGGAGCTACACAAGGCACTGAGCCACTACTGCTGAGCAGTCCTGGCTGGGTTGTAGGGAGTGGAACAACTTTCACAGAGCACGTTCAGATCCTGCTGCTGGGGGGCATGTGCTGCACACAGCAAAGCAACTCAGCCTGCACTGAGGGCAGGCACAGCAGCTGTGTGCTCCACACAAGAGGGCACAGCACAAAGCTGGGTTTCATCTTCAGTGTGTACCTGAAGTAGAATATGCTTACCCAAGAATTTCTGAAGAAGTCTGGAACAGCAGAAGGTGCTGGATTCATGGAATGAATAACCAGGGTCTGATCAGTTACTGAAGAAGTGCAGAGGTGCTTCAGCAGAGGCTTAAAGAGGCAATGGCTGAAGCAGGCAGTGGCTGTGCTGTCTTCACCACCACACCATGACAGTAATTGGGTTCAAAGGCCAGGTGGGCTCAAGCAGAGAGAATGCCTAGCAAGTGCTGCAAAGTACAAGAGGCTGACAAAATACTTCGATGTCACAGTAATTTAAAACTGGGAAGAAGTCACAGCTCGGCAGAGGCAAAGGTTGGAGACTGGGGTCAGCACGGTCACCTCACTTCAGTTACTGAACAGAGCTGTTAATGAGTCATCAGGCCCAAAGATTGGGCACACAAACCCAGAGGAGAACAAAAATAAAAAGGCTGTTGCTGCCCCTGCACCAAGCTTCCCCCTGAAATAGTCTGTGGCTGAGTAGAGTACAACAGCATAAGGGAAAATGTGAACAATAGCCTCTTCCTGTCAAGGCTCCTCAGGGCTTTCCCTGCTTTTTAAGATTTGGGACAGGCTAGAGAGGTGTAGAGCCTGATTCCACTCTAGTTTCTATGGTCTGCACCTCATACACATCAATGTATGTACAATTCAGTCCATTGCTGCCATTTTAATCCTCCAAAGACTGTTCATATGGTCGAAATAACAGGAGTGGGTTGTGTTTGAGACATTAGAGACTAAAAAATAACTTGAGTTACCACTTCTGTGTTTCTGTAAATATCAACAAAAATTCAAAGCCAAGAAAAAAGGTAAAAATGAGATATACCTACAGTCCTGTACCCTGTGAGAGGTGAATAATAGAGTTCATCATTTGCATGGAAGAGGCATCTGAAAAGGAAAGGGTACATATATACAGTGATTGAATCTTCCTTACTAGGTGTTCTGGTGTTCTGTCTGCTAGTTTTGTAATTTTTCAAATTAACAAGGTTTTAAACCACTCTGAGAAACAAATTGAAATACAAAAGCAGGAGCAAAAAAAAAAAAAAACCCACCTGCATTTCTTAGGGAAAAAAATCAGAACATTTCATATTTTATAGTCAGTCAAATTCTGTCCTGAAAAGAATTTCAGTTTAAATAAACATGGCAGTGACTTCATGTAGGACAGATTTTATTTGTTAAAAAGGGCGGTGGAAAGGTGAGGGAAATAAATACGTAAGGCATTAAATGCAACAAAAATAACCAAGTCTTTCTTAAAAAAAGCACATCCTACCTCTTGGTACAGCAGCTAAGATGGCATCATTCTACCAAGACATATAAGGAGCAGCACTTTAGCAGATTTATTGCTACAATAATTTCCCCTCTCCCCTCCCATGGAATCCTAATGAATGGTAGATCTGGCAATAGCAGGAGTATTTAAATTCACCAAGCAGAGATCATTTACATTTTGTCAGGTAGGTGCCATCTGCCTTTTCAGATCCTGTTTCTGCAGGTAGGGACCCCTGTGCTCAGGAGCTGCTGGGAGCAGGGTCCTTGGCTGGGCTCTCCTGCTTGCTGTGTGTCCAGCTCTCCCTGTGGAGTTCCCTCAAGCCGAGGTTAATGCAGATTAAGGTAAAAAGCAAGAGACAGAGAAACCACCTTGGCTTCCAGAACATGCTGCCTCAGCAGCTGATCTTGACTAAGCATTTACCAGTAAGTAGTACACAGGAAGCTCTAAAATATATTTAAGTATATTTTTTCATTCCATAGCATTTAATGAGAATAGCAGAAACAAAGTAATTTAAGTCAATAAATAGAATAGATTGTTGCTTTCAATACAAACAGACCTATTGTAACTGAGAGCTGGGTGCTGCATTTTCTGTATGCATTATGTTATCTAACAAAGTGCTTCCAAGTACCAGAAACAACATTTCCAAATACATCATACAGATAACGTGTATTTCAGTCCATTCACCTAGCACCTATTGGGAAGCAGGATGTTAATCTACAAAAAAATAAAAAAAAGGTATCTTTTACTACTATTTACAGGCATAAAATGGAAGCATTCATAAAATGTGTCCAGTAGAGCCAGAATAAATTCATAAGCTTTTCTCCACAGTAAATATTTCAAGTTGAGCCACATTTGGTACAGCAACAATTGCAACCCAAATGCTTTTATCAATAGCCCTTAAAGCACTTTCATATCCAAATGTTCAAGTGTATTATCCCACCACTTAACAAAAGAGCACTCTCCTAAAACAGAAATAGTACAGAGATATTAACACTGAATATGTGAACTTTGTTCCTTCACTGATGCATTAATTTATCACAAAAGCTGTCCATTTTAATAAAACTAACCATTTCAGTCTCAGAAGTTGCCTCTCAATAACTGGTCTACTATAACTTAAACCTGCCAATTTCTATGGGCAAACAGAGCATTGAATCACTTTGAAATAAGCCTCCTACTAAAATAAAATGCTGTTTAATGTTCTACAGTTGTAATTTTCCAGGCAATATAAAGAGAGAAAGGGAGCTACACTATTTTAATAAACACACTGAGGACTGGAAGCTTGCATATGAAAACCAGTAATTTACAATGCCTGGCATTGGATCCTTTTGTCCAACCTCAAAATTCAAATCTCACTCTCTAATTCAAGAAGACATCTGAACCAAAACCATTAACTAAATGGTCCTTCAATGAGGAAAAAGTCCATTTTCCAACCATTGCAGATCCAAATTCTAGGTCTCACATTTACATTTGGGATGGTTATATCTTAAAAAATGTTTGCATTAGCCTCAGTTTGCTGGTGTCACTAAACCCTTGCTACCAATCTGTTGTTTCAGGCCTTACACAAACTGACCCTCATTCTTTGCAGAACTGCAAAACAAAGTTTTTATTAATGATTATTAATTCAGGATGAAAACATGATTTTCCAGAGATGTTCTTTGGAATTGTTTTCCTTCTCGTTTTAATGCCGTGTGTACAAACGGCTGTACTAGAATTTTTGAAAGAACAAAACAGCCGATGTAACCAAATAGGACAGTCAGAATTCCAAATCCAAGTGCTGCCACAGTATGTGTCTGGGATTACAGAAGGAACAGGAGTGACCCTGTTTAGCCACAAGCATACCATAGAGAAAAATAAGAATTTTCATCAGCTCCTTCCAGCCTAGGAACAGAGCAACTCACCCTGTTCAGCTTTGACCGCTTACAGCAGAGACAGAGCAGGATGCAGTTATTTTGTCATCTTCACATCAGCAGTGTTACTGCTTGGCCACCAGGTTTTCTGTTATCCAGTTGTTCAGTCTCTTCCTGCGTGCTCAGGGCAAACTCTGTGCTGATGGACAGAGGGACAGGGTTCCCAGCACAGTCCACACTGCAGATGTGGCCAGCTGCAGACTGTAACTTGCACCTTGGCCATTCCCCAGCCAGCACAACAGCAATGAGAGAGTCTAAGCTGGTTAAATGTTGCCACTGTAAAGGAGGGTTCGGGCAGAGGCAGACATGCTGAAGAGTCTTTGCTGTCTGCAGAGCTCCAAAGCAGCACACCTGGGGCTGTCACTGCAGGAGAGGCATTCCCACAGATATTGCTTATGGTCACTACTATCACAGGTTCACCAGAGAAAGCACAGAGATGGCAAATCCAAGATCAGCTCCTGGGCTTTCAGCAGACCTGATCCATGTCTACCAAGCACCCAGCCACTGCAAATGACACCAGTGCAGCTGAACACGGAACTGGGGACACCCTCCCCTCAGGTTACGGTGCTCTCTGTTTCACAGCACTTCATGCTCTTCACAGACACATATCTTCTGGTGCTGCCCTTCTGCCAGTGCTGGCACAGGACAGCTGCTGCTTTCTGGTTCTCTACTGACACCTACCTACTTCCTCAAGTTCCCAGGAAGATACTTTCCTGTGCTTCCTAATTTGTGCCCAGTACTGCTGGCTGTTGCAGTAAAAGGATAAAGTGTTACAGCAGCCAAAGGCAGGCCACGGGTTACCTCCTCCAAATGTGGCAGAGACATGGGGGAAGATGAATCTGAGTAATTCATTACATAATAAAACTCCAGTATCCAAAGACCAGGTTCCTTTCTGGCACATCTGATCAGCTCAATTTTCTGTATATGGACTATCCATAAATTGCCAGCTCAGCCCACAGATGAGTAAAATTTAACTTACACAATAGCAGATGCTAGGGCTTTTTTATTTATTTATTTTTCTTTTTAAGGATTTCGCAACCATATAATGTAGAGAAAAATTACTGTCATGCTAAATCTGCTTTCTGATCCCACCCCCCCCACTGCATATTCCTCAAATAAGTTGACACGTATTATTTCAGTAAAATGGTGATGTTACATACGCCTCTGTGTACACAGTGGGATAATAAATTTGAATTATTTCTAGATGCTCTGATGCAGGTGAATGTTTGAAAGTATATAAGTTTTAAAGTTCACTCACCCTCAAGTTTTTACTAAATTCAAAGTTCACAGGTCAGCTGCACTTTAGTAGACCTGCTCACTCTCTTACAAAGCTGTTCCTAGTATAACAATCCAGGTCAAGATTACATGTGTTTTCTTGTCACTTATATTCCAGCCTTTCAGAGAAAAATGGTAACAGATGTATCAATAACCAACTGATATGACTCAGAGTGAGGCTACTCTGAACCCTGTCATCTGGGAAGGGAGAAGAGAAGAGAAGAGAAGAGAAGAGAAGAGAAGGAAAGAGAAGAGAAGAGAAGAGAAGAGAAGAGAGAGAAGAATTCAATTGGGAGGGAGCAATATCAACCAATCTCCCTGCCCAACCAATTCAGGGCTGACCAAAAGTTAAAGCATGTTATTAAGGGTATTTTCCTAATGGCTCTTAAGCACTCACAGGGCTAGGGCAAGAATGATGTCTCTGGGAAGCCTATTCCAATGTTTGACCAGCCTCTTGGTAAAGAAATTCTTCCCGAAGTCTGGTCTAACCCTTCCATTGTGCAGTTTTGAACCATTCAAGCACATCCTTCTCTGGATACTAGCAAGAAGAGCTCAGCACCTTCTTCTCTGCTTCCCCTCAGGAAGCTGCAGAGAGCAATGAGGTCACCCCTCAGCCTTTTTCTCCAAACACAAACCCAAAGCCCTCAGCCTCCCCTCACAGCACTGCCAGCCCTTTCACCAGCTTTGTTTTCTCTGGACACATTCAGGGGCCTGCCCTTGCTTCTTAAATTGTAATGCCAAGCACTGCACACAACACCCAAAGGGAGGCTGTACCAAGGCTGAACACACATTCACCTCTTTTGCCCAGCTGTTTGTGCTGTGTTTGATGCAGAACTGCTCCTTACAAAAATTCCTTTTAAGAAATTTTTTTTAAACTCCCCTAGCCTTACTCTGCTTTGCTTGTTCTTATTGCTACATGAGGTTAAATTAACATTTTGCTTTCAACCTAGATTGTAGAACATCGTTTGTATGAGTGGTCAAATGAGAGCTGAGGATTTTCCCAAAGAAACGCTGACATAAAAATGTAACAGCATTGTCATCTCTAAAAAAACCCATAATTTTAACAGTAACTCATGAAATACTGTGTCTTCCTCCTGTGGTTATTTTAGCCAGTATATGTCTTATTCCAGAGTAACTAGAAGAGAAACTTACCAAAGGCTGCATGTTTCAGCATCTCACGAAAAATTTAATAACTCATAGTTCAAATTCAAATATAGTTTTCCAACCTACACTAATTAAAACTCTTTTGTTTACAGCAGAGAGGAAAAATAAGGAATTTTTCCAAGCCATTTGCTAAAAACAACTCTCAGGGCAGATTTTTACAAACATTTACATGCCTAAGGACACCTACTGGCATTTTCCACAATTAGGTGCCGGAGTGCTATTAAAACCCAGACAATTATTTGCATTTTTGGGAAATTACATCCCTCCAAACTCCAGCCCTCCATCCTGCAGCCCATTACCTTGGAGAGAATTCCATCACCCAAATATTTGCATATAAAACTGTTCCATAGCAGTTCCAGCTTATGAACAACGCCATAATCCCCACTGAAGCAGCAGTTACATTTGGCAGCTGTGTGTGTACCTCCTTCTGTCAGGAAGAGGTACACACACAGCACACCAATGCTTATGCCCACACTCTGCACTTGATGACAGCGTTTTCTTATCACCAAGAGCACTTCTGCCACATTAAAGTCCTTCAAGAACGCGTTACAGAAGTACCAGCCACATCACGTTGTTTTGTTCTTCTGGTAATTAATACTTTGTGCTCCTGCTAAAAACAGGAGGACATCTGACTCTGATAGCATGCTAAATTAAACATGAGCAAATCCTTCTTTTTATCATCAGCAATTACAAGTTGCATTTATTTCCAAAAGTGTGGGAGATTTTTTTTTTCCAAAGAGCTCTGGACTGATCCCATAGAAATCACAAACTGTACTTTAGATCACTCATGCACATGTTTTATGCAAGGTGTGTGAACAAGAACAAGCCTGCTCATAGGACTATGATTTGGTTTCCATTGCCCCCAGTTCAATAGTGGAAGTTGAAGGCACATAATTGTATTTATTTAGGAAAAAAGGTTTCCATTCCTGTGAGCTCCTGTTGCTCAAATGAGAAAGCTCTAGTTTCTTCAACAGAAATGTCAAGTCTGTAACCTGACAGGGAGGTATGACCTGCAAGGTACTACCAAAACAGCAACCAACCAGTTTTTAACAGATGAAACAGTAAGGTTTGGCCTTCTGCTTCAGCTCCTAATATAACTTAGTGCATGAGAATATAAAGTGAATTTAAATCTAAGTGAAAGTCATCTGTTCTATTTGTCCTTTTCAAGTGAAGTAAAAATAATTTAAAAGTATGTATGACATACTGTATGTATACACAAACACTTGCACAGAGCCTGCATGCACAGATTCACAGCCCTGCTCAACCTGAAAAATACATTCTTTAAAATTGTGATTCCTCTGTGAGGCCAGCAGCAATCTGGTGACCTTTACTATTGTGTCAAATCCTTACCTCCACTACAAGTCCCAGCAAGCAACATACAGAAAGGCAGCCTTTGTAGAGACCCTGGGTAATGTATTTTCCTGGTAAAAAGATTTTTGCAATAGAAATATTGTATTTTCATTGTATATGATCATGGAAAACACTGCATTTGAATGCATCAGTCAAGCTATGCTCATCCAAATATTAAATAGTCACATAACAAGAGGTTTAACCTTGCAAGTCCTCCAGTGAAGTAACTTTGACTGAAGAACAGCTCAGTCAGATAAAGCTGGCCCCAGGAAGCCCAGGCCATTCCAGCTGTACTGAAATTTAAAAAGCAGATCACTATTGTCCACTTGTCAAAGAAAAAATCTTTCAAACTTAGAATCTCACAGGAAATATCTCTCTTCCCTTCAGAAATATGCTAGGTGGATCAACAGAAAAATACTTCTGAACACAGGACAGATAAGAATGGCAACTGTCAACTCTCAAACACTTTTTTATTTTATTTGAGAGATTTCTGATGTTCTACATTGCTATTGAGGCTACATTCAGATAAATTTATAGATTAAATTCTGCCTCAAAAACAGAACCCCACCTCAGAATGAGAGGTCACATAGTGAAACCATCACTGGCACAAAACTTCCACTTACCAATATAAATTAAAATGCATATCTAGAAAAGAGAATTTGGCTCTGATAATAGATCTTAAGAGGATACAAACAAAAAATCATAATATCCAAGATGTCAATCCTGGCAACTTCTGGAAGCCAAAGCTGATATGTTATCAGAAAAAATTTTGTTTCCTTCTTAAGTACTTTTCTTTGTTAGTCTAGTGTCACTGCCATACATTTTATATAACATTTTATTTAAATAACATTTTATATGAGGACAAATAAAAATAATTACATAGACAACAAACATGGGAAATTAAGTTTTGAATCATAAAATCTCACTGTACAAAAGCAAGATATGGCAGACTCATGGGTAAACCTATTTTACAAGATAAAATCCTGTTGTGCCTCAAGTCTGTAGCATCTCTGGGGACATCCTCATACACAGAACTGCTCTTATGCTACTCAGGGAAAGCAGAGAAACTTTCAATAAAAGTTTTAGATTTAAGGTGGATGCTGATTTACGTTAGGAATAGTTTTTGTGATATAAAAGACTCAATTTTGAAAAGCTAATGTTTCTTTTGAATACCTTGGTTTTAAAATATGTTGTGTGAGAAAACTGAGACCTGATTTTCAAAGTGATTCATATTTTCAACTCCAGAAAAATTGCTAACAAGTACCCATCAACCACAAAATCAAACTTATAGTTTGACCCAGGCTGTCTAAGAACAGAAGCACCCAAATGCCCCTTCACATTACTGTCAAAGATAGACATAATTAAATAACTTGTTCATGTGCTCTTTTGTGTTTGCATGCACATGTGCATCTCTGACACTACAGCTTCTACATCTTAGCAACTTTGGCCAAAGCTGTAGGACTTGGTGAGGTATAAAACAATTATCCATAGGTATAGTTGAGCATGTTCATAAATAATCACATAAATTGAACAAAACTGCACCTGCAAAAAGAGCAGGCACTGAATTTTCTTGCTTTTGTAAGAGTCCATTAATATATTAATCGAGGTTTTAGGCATTTTATACACTCAGAAATATACATATATTTTATCAGTAATGTGTGCTTACATACAGACATATGCAAACATATGTGTACACTTACCACACACACACTCACATTCCCTTATCTACACACATTCAAGTTCTTTATTTTCAAAGAAAATGCCACCATTTAATAAACACTGAAATTGGTTCCAGGTTCTCCATGATTTTAGAACTATAGAGAAAAGGTAACTTACATCTGTCATTGCATATGACAAAAAATCTGGACTTTACAACCAAATTAAAATAAAAGGAAAGACCAAACACACCCCTCACGCTGCCAGCTTTCCAATGAGGAATCAAGGTATCGGAATGAATCTGGCATAACTGCAGAAGCCATGGCAGCGTTCTGTGTGAGTGTTTTTTACAATGAATGTGAATCTTTTGGAAGATGAGCTAGTATGAATTTGTGGTGAGCACAAAGTCCTTTCCTAGGCAGGTCACTGCTGAGCTCCTTTCTTCTTGTGCTCCAGCTCCTGCAGGCGTTCCTCGCGGCACTGCGCGTGCTGCGTCCCCACCTTGTGCGCGGTCTCGGTGGCCGCAATGTCAATCTGGGCATAGCGGGACGATCCACTCCCTGAAACACCAAATGGAATCCTGTAAAAGACTGCACCCCTCACGTATCCCTGAGCAAAAAAGCTGTGGTGACAATTCTTTCCGCAGATCTCCCGGATGATCTTTGTCCAGTCTTAGAGAAAGCTGTATAAAGGGAGCAGGGTGATAACCACAGCTAAAACAAAACACCTCGAAAGCTTTGTTGTCTACATATTTTAGTTGTCTGGTTTTCCTCAAATAAGCAAATGAACCACTTGCATTTCTGCCCCAGGTTGGAATCTCCACCCCTATTACTCCCAGTCAACGACAAATTTGAACTTGGCTCTCCCACTTCTGGGAGGTTTCCTCACCAGATTACAAATCGGGAAATGGACAATACCTGGCATTTGAACAGTAAACACTTGTGGCAGCTGGCAGTGTTCTTTGTGTGGATTAGGCACCCTGTGAATGTTTACCAGAGCAACCACCTTCAGCCTCACACTGAATGATGACACTTCAGCTCATTATTCTTGGTGATATGGGAGAAAAAATGCTCAGTCTGTTAAGTAGTAAGATACTTCTATAAGGCTAGAGGCTGGGAAAACTTTAATATGAAAAAAAATAAAGTATCTATGGTCATTACAGGCACCTTTAAAGTAACACAATTTGAGATTGGGAAGGTAATTGACATTTAAGAAAATTTATAGCATTTAACTCTTCATTTTTAATGCCTTGCTTCATTGTCTTAAAAATTAAGAGAAAAGATTGCTTTTACATTTCAACACGATGTTGTAGAGAGAACTACATTAAGTTCTGGAATAAGATCAGAATTACTTAATGAAAAACATAAAGACATTTAAAAAGCAACGAGAAAAGTGCTAGCATTTCAAAGTTAATAAAACTGCTGAAATTATAAGTATAAAAATAAAAATCTTTATGGCTGAGAAGTATGGATGAAAAACCCATCAGTATCAAATGCAAGCAATTAAATGCCAGATTCTGATGAGGGACTTGCTGTAGCAAGGACTGCATCTCTAAATGGCAACACATGGCACATCTATTGCATGTTTATGTGCTAATTGCCCAATTTAAGCATTAGAAGTAAAATATCCAATCCAAAAAATAATTTAAAAAAAATTAAAAATTAAATAATTTGCATTGTCTCTGTAGCACTTTCACATTCCCTCATGGAGAGCAGATAGAACACTGTGTTCTGTTCTGAATCATTTGCTGCATGGCTCCAGAGTCAGTGTCTTCAGGAGCAAGCCCTATACACCCACACCCACAGCCCTGTTTCTGAAGCCAAGAAAGAAAAATGAGGTAAGTGTAGTCCTAATATGCAATGAAAATCTTGAGAACACAAGAAAATTACTGTCTTTCAAACTCCAGAGTTTGAAATGTTCACTTTAGAAGGAGCGCACATACCATCACCTGTCAAAGGGATGCAACATCTTATAGAACTTCATTACTCAAAAATCTTTTCCAAGAGATGCCAATTTAAAAAGCTGCCTCAGAAATATAACAAGGTTCAACTCCTCTGTTAGCAGAAGCCTGTGGGTGGATAATGGAATCATTAAGGTTGTAAAAGACCTCCAAATCATCGAGTCCAAGCTTTGACCGAGCACCACCATCAGCTAAGCCACAGCACTAAGCACCACATCACATCGTTTCTTCAACAGTTCCAGGAATGATGATTCCATCACTTCCCTGGGAAGCCTGTTCCAATACCTGACCATCCTGTCAGTGAAAAAATTCTTCCTGATTTCCAACCTGAACATCCTCTTGAGGCCATGTCCTCTTCTGTCACTGTTACCTGGGTGAAGAGGCCGATCCCCTCTTGACTATAACCTCCTTTCAGGTAGTTGTAAGAGTGATAAGGTCCCCCCCAAGCTTCCTTTTGTCCAGGCTGAACACCCTCAACTCCCTCATCTTCTCCCTATATGAAATCGGGATTCCACATACCCCAAACATTCTGCATATTCTTTGCTGTTAAAAAGTATCTCAGAGTTCCTTACCTCTTATGCTTGTGCTAGATTCTTGAAGTTCCAGTTCCATGTAGTGAAGCTGTTTTTTGGAAGTAGGGCTGACAGGAATATTAACATAGGTGGCTGTCTCACTGTGGGGTCGATCTGGTGGAGGGACATCAGCTGAATAACCCACTGCCCCTTCTGAAATAATAACAAGTTACAACAGGTGCTGTTTGCCATGACTGATGGTCCAGGTCATACAGACACACTGAAAGCAAACACTGAGCAGCAACAACTCTGCTTGCCAAACAGGACATTCCCTCTACATGGCAGATGGGACAAGAGAAAACTACAGTTTCTACTTTAAATATCCTGAGACACTGATCAAGTCAGGATCTATGCAGAAGGCCCCAGACCACAGACAGGGATCTTGCTGTGGCAGAAAGCAAACACTCTGCAGACATTTCCATCAGCAGCAAAACCTCACAAGGCTTCCAGCTCTACCTTAGGTTAATAACACTATATATAGTAGTTTGTTCTAGGAAGATGTGAACTACTGTATCATCTGCAAGACAGAAGCAAAATAAGTAGAGGTTCTTAAAGTATGTCCCAAAAACAGGGACTGAAGAACACTTTCAAGCAAAGGGAAGGCAAAATTGGGGAGACAACGTTGACAGCTTCCCTGTGCAGGACTGAAAAAGAATTGAAAAATGAATGATGCCAAGTGGGAACAGACCAAGTATTAAAGGACTTCCATTGCAGGTAAAAAAAAAGAGTGGGAAAACCCTTCTAAATAGTAAAGATCACAAGAATTTTATAAGAAATCCCACAGAGTTTTCTAGAAATTTCTTAAAAGAGACAGACTAACATCTACTTGGAAACAGTCCCTACAAAAAAAATATTTTAAAAACAACTTTTTTGTCTACTGGTTTATTTCTTAAGACCTCATCTAGCCCTGCTTTCAATTATTTTAATCTTGTCTGCCTGCTCAGTCCAGTGGGAGTCCTTAGCCTTAAAGACTTTCTACTCTTAAGTCAGTTTGAGACAGAGGAGTGCAGAGGGAAAACAGTATCACTTTGGGGTTCTCCTTTTTCATGAAGTTCTCCTCTTAAACCCTTCCTTGTCCCCACAAAGAACTCATATCAAATTTTTTGTCCAAACTGCTGCTTTCCCTTTTTGCCCATTTAGACACTATTGAGATGTGAATGGAGAGGCAGTAGGATATCAAGGCATTTCAAAGCATAGGGGGAAATGACTGCTTATATCAAGAAAACAGGAGCAGTGGATAACCACTGAGGGAAACTTTTTCCTTTTTTTGCACATGTTATGAGTAGCAGAGATAACTTATACAATGTTAGGCAACAGTATGGGTATGTTCCAGGACAATGGAATCTCCTCAGGCTTAAGCTGTTTAAATCAAAGGAATCTAGTACACAGTCCAAACACTGAAAAGATTGGAAATTTGGCCAATTTTCCCACAGATTTCCATAAAAAATACATAGGAAAATCCAAAAAGTATAAAAATATTTCTCTGTCAGTCGGACTTCAAGTTGTTGTTGCAAAGCAAGATGTTAGGAACAAAATGACAAACTCAATGCAGAACTAAATGCAGAAGGAATTTTTATATTTTCATCAAACATCATTATCAGAAAATATTTTCAGTTATTGTGTCCAAAATATTGCAAAGGAATTTGGCCTGATTGAGCAAGAAGGGACTCAGAAAAATCATAGCATTGAAAACCTGCATCACAAAAAGTTAGAAGTTGCAAGCAAGTGACAATCTTAAATACAGAGTCACGAACAGTCATGAAGGAAAAGACAATTTTTGATTAATTTTTGAAGTCTTTCTGTATGCTGTTAAAGTGATGTAACAGAAGTGTTAAGTGAAGCATCCTCAAAGTTATCCAGCATGAAAACTAGCATGATCCCCTATAGAACTAAACAGTTAACAGGTTTAAGCAAGCTGGACATCATACCTGATGGAAACAAGCCAAGTGATTTTCCTGAGAACTAAAAAACTACACATGGAGAATTGGTAGGGCTTTGTGCAAGAAAAGCAAAAGAAACACAGAAAAAAAACCCCAAACGTGGCAACAGTCAAATATTCTTCTCAAAGGAGGAAGTAGAAGGAAAAAACAAACAAACAAAACACACAGTTGGGCAAACTGGAATGGAAGGAAAGGAAAAGCCTTCTGTTGTTCAATCAGTGCTGTCTCAATAGAAACTGTGCTTTCTTTGTAAACATAGGAATACTTGGTTATCATTTTTCCTTAAAAAAACCAACCAAACCAAAAAAAAAAAAACAACCTTATTAGGCACTGAAAACTGGCTTTTGTTTGACGAGAAGGGTTTTTTTAAAAAGCACAAAACAGTCAAATGTTTCTACTAATGAAAACGTGGTGCACAGAGCAAGCCATGGACAGTGCCTTCAGCAGTGTCTTCTGGCTGGACAGAGACAGGAGGGGCTTTGAGAGGGGTCAGAGGGCCAGTATTTGAGAACATTGTGGAAGGAGGGTTTAAGGGAAAAACAGACTACAATGCATGGTTAGAACATTCTGAAAGAATTGGTAGGATATCATGATTGCTTGAAGAGAAAGGGGGCAAACTACAGGAATCAAAAAAAACTGTACTTGGAGAGGGAACAAGACAGTTATATTTGAAACTGGTGTTGCAGTCTTTCTTTCAGCAAGTATTAGTTACTCATATTTTTCTACCTAATACAGGCAGTATTAGGTAGAATACAGAATATTGCTCTCAGAAACAACAATAAATTACACAGAAAGGAAACCAGCACTTTAAATACAGCCCAAATAAAAGTGTGTGTGTAAGCAGGCATGTGAAGCTGCCATGTTCAAAGGGCAACGCTTCAAAAATTACACTTAGAAAAGATCTCAACAATAAAAATAAAAAGGAAAATGAAAAAGAAACAAGAGGTGTTAGAGACCTCTGACACAAAAATCTGTACTCACCAGGTTCCTCAGAACTAGTTGGAGTTCCAGGTTCTGAAGGAAGCGTTAGCATCTCATACCCACCTTTAGGACCTACAACACAGGAACACTGTTAATGGCTTTGGATTTAGGAATTTGTACAGTGTAATCAAAGCCTAGGCTTTTCTGGTTTTGACTTGTAACCTTTTAAACTAAATCATAGAGAATAATCTCAGAAAGCATAAACAGTGGCTAGTGCTGCCTTTTCTGTAACGGTGATGTCAACATTTCCTCATGAGTGTAACACCAAGGAAATAAAATGCAGGACACTTTTACAACTATTCACATTGAAGGCCACTGAAGTCAACAGCAGTGCATTTTGCTGTACATCAGTGTGGGAGCAGAGCTATCTTGCATGCATGAATCAGGGAGCAATGCGTGGGTGATCTTGGGAGCATCTGGAAGACTCTTGTTAAAATTCCACCTCCAGCATGATGGATAACTTCTTGATTTCTGAAAAAACATTGAAAATGCTTAAGCTAGCCCTTACAAAGACAGCTTTGCTTTCCATGTGCAAATCACCATCCTTACAAAGAAGCCAGCACATCATCATTGGTCTTTCCTGAGCATGAAGCTGGAAAGAGATGCCCGTGTTTCTTCACGATCTCAGACTCCACCCCAGTTAAAACCAGGCAAGCAAAAATGCTGTGTCCATAGAATGAACATATTGCAATTAATTTTGAATGACAAACACACATAATTCTATCTGTTGCAGTGGTTTTTTTCCTCCACTATCATAAAGAAGTATATTTAAATGTGGTGGGTGTTTTTCCCAGCATATCATTGTTAGGGTACAGGATTTCTCATGGCCTGAGGTGAATTTTTTTTGGTGGATGCCCTTTGTTAAAGTGATGGCAGCATTTTACTGCTCTGAATAAGATTACTGCTTATACTCTGTCACTTATCTCATCTGTCACTGCCTCTTCTAAACTTATCCCATCTGTCAATGCCTTTCTGACAAAAACTCCTCAAAGCAAAAAACCCAAAGAAATACGTAAGCCTTACAATAGGGAATCAAATCATGCCTTGCCTTTAATATTTTCTGAAGTTTAAAATAATTTCAGTTTAAATTAGTTTCAATTTACATACATGCACATACCTCATAATTACTTTTACTTACCAGCTTGGAGACTGTGCCCTCTATGCACTTTCAAAGATCCAGAAGCTGCCATGACAGAAGCACCACCTGTTTCCAAAGACAGAGATTCATATTAAATCTAAATACCTGTTTCATTTTCAGTAGATGTTTCTGAAATCATCTAGAAAAAAATGAAATTAAGCACAAAGAATTACACTTCATTGTTCTTCATGTAGGCAGTTGGGTTTTTTTAAGTTTTTGCTAAATTCTTTTTCCTGAGTTTGTGGCATTAAAATCTGATTTTGTTGTTTTCTCTCTTTTGAGAGAAAGGATGCCTTCTATAAAACCTAAGGATGCTGTCCCTCCCTGTCTGTGGTGAGTACTACCTTCCTCACAGGGAAAGCTGTCTTGAGCTAAGAAGTAAAACAGCAACGAGAACTGAGTTGGGAGATGCCTTTGCAATCCATAATGTAGCTTTAGCAACAAGGAAGTTAAAGTGTTCATTAAAATCTGGTCAGACTGGATCCAAAACCTGTCTAAGTGAATGAGAAAGCTGCCACACTTCAGCAGTCCACCATCCATGTTTAGACATGGATACACCAGGCCAGGGGCAAGGGAACACAAGGGATCTGGTCCACGGGGATTGAATCCAGGTCACAGCACGTTCTTGTGAAACACCCTCCCAGTGTTGCAGCCAGGAGAGCTTTACCATGGACACACCAGGTGGCACAGCCAGCCTCCCCTCCCCAGCCTGATTCTGGCCAGCAGGAAGCTGTGTGAGGGAAATTTGAGGAAACAGAGCTATCAGAAACCTGCAGGGAGGTACCCACGTGTTGCAGGGTGGCAGGATGGTAGAAAGGCTGCTACCTTCCTTCAGAAGCCGCTTGGAATAAGGGCACGAGAGCAGTCATTTCAAGTCCCTGCACACACACACGCCACAGACAGCCCGGCAGAGGAAAGACAGGAGGGCCTTCTGCATGGAGTATTCCAGCAAAGGTTTATTGCATCCACCACGCCGAAGGGCATCAGGGACAAAAGGCAGGGATCAATGCAGGGCCTGAGGTTAAGCATGGGGTCAGGGACCAATGGTTTGAGGGCAAGGGGCAGTACAAGGGCAGGGCAAAGGGCTGTGCCCTATAGGGGACATGGGGACAGACCACCAGGGATACCACAACCAACGGGGAAACAGGGAAAGGGGAGACCAGGAGAGCTAGGGACACGTATGAACAATAGAGGTGGGCAAGCCAACGGGCCAATGGGAAAAGCAAAACTGAGGCAGATGAACATAATGCTGCAGAACAACATGGGGGAGAATCCCCTCTTTCAGCCTAGGCAGGGAAACTCTGTGGTAGATTCTTCCAGGGTAAAGCCTGGAGGTTTCCCTGAGGGGCTCAAGGGTTTCCACACCCATGCAGTGTGGCTCGACCGCACACACACATTCCTTCCTTAACCAGCAAACCCAGCAGCACCATCCCTGCCTGCCGGGTGTGGATTACCTCATCCCCTCCAGCCCTGACTCTGCTGTTGTCACTGTGGACACCTCAGCAGAGCTGAGTGGCATTTAGTTCCTCGCATGAATAACTGAGGGAACTTCTTGTGCAGTAGATGGAACTGAGCAGGACTCGGGTGGGAGGCTGTGGGGATGAGTAACCCCGGCGCTGGTGACAGCGCGGCTCTGCCATGTGCTGCGGGCTGCTGGGGTTCACATGCAAAACCAACACTCTGCTCAGCTGAGCAATAGTCTCTGAGCAGGTGAGACACTGCTCTGCAAACTGGTATTAAATTAGCGTCCAAAAATTACCACAGCTCTTACGCAACATGAAGAAATTCTGTGGGATAAATATTCTGAAATATCTAAGAAAACTGCATGGTCTGGGAATCTAAAGAAAATGGGATTTTTTTTATCTCCTCCTGTATAAAGTATACATACGATTTTAATTCTAAATCTAAGAGTTTCCAAGCTTGTAAAATTAATCCTACAGTTTTATAGAATAAATCTAAAAAAATCACTCATTATTTCACTTAACCCGAACAATGGATTAAAAAAAAAAACAAAAAACCAACTGTTTTAAAGGGGCACAACTGAACTAAAGCCTTTAGTTTGTTGCCTTTATGTACACAAAAGCAGATATATATAGGGTAATCCAAGGCTACAAAATTCAATTTTAAAGTATGCCATACTGAGAATCTGATTTTGTATTTTAACAAATGAGGTAAGATGGTAGAACCTTTATAGATTTTAGAACTCTGCTGAAGACTTAGCAACTAAGAATGTTATTTGGAATTTTGTTTTAACAAGACTGCTGATAAAAATAAATGCAAAAATAGGACAGCCACAGGGTAGCTGATTTACTTAGATTCTCACTGTAACTCATCTTCCTTTTTCTCACATCAGTGCATCCTCTCTCTGCATTAAAAACATCAGAATATGTTTTATGAAGCCAAAAGCCTCACCTTACTTTGAAGAAAGATTACAGCTTTATGCTAATTCCAGCTTCATCACAAAACTAGTGTGGGGTTGGGTTTTTTATTCCCTCAAAAACTTAATGCAATTCAGCAGAAATTATTCCAGAGGCATTGTGGATTTTTAAGCAACATTTTTAAGATTTGTGAAGAACACCCAGGACAGGAAAGGAGATTCAAAACAATAAGATATTCCAATCCATTTATGGTCAAGTTTAAATTTTCTCACATTTAAAAGAACCATGTTAACATTTCAGGATTTGACCTGTTGCATTTTCCTCATTTTCAAATCTGGCAACTAACAAATATTTACATAGTCAAATCTCTCAGGGAATTTTTTTTAAGCTTTGAACTTCATCGTATAAACACATGTCAACAGAGATCAACCTAGATATTTTCTTCCTTCTTCTTTTCAGCTCCTGTATAAACTGGTTTGTTTCTTATTCATGAATTCTAGGATAATGCAGGAACAGAAAAAGCAAGTTAGAAAGATAAATTTCTGAGTAAATAAAGTATCTAGCAAGAGACAGACACTCACTTCCATTACTCTTTTAATTTTACAAGGGATTGTTAAGATATTTCTTTTTTTTTCGGTTTCCCCTGCCATCCAGTTCTGTGTGGCTGACTTGCTCAAGTCTTTGTCAGAACTATCTCTTCAAGAGAGTTATTTCTGTTCTACTTTCCTCAATGTGTAAGAGGAAGACGGTATTCAAAATGTGACAAAATTAAAATAATCTGCAGGATATTTTGAATTCTGACATTTGATTAGACTCAAAAGTTTAATGTAGCTCAGAGAAGACAACAACCATTTGAAATATTTTTCTAACTTTATAGTCATTGCTTTATGCCCATTCTTCAAAAATAAGGACAGTTTACAGCATATGTGCTACAAGAAAGAGCCATGAAAAAAAAATACCAAAACAGAGGGAAGAATAAACTATAAACTGAGCCCAGACAGTTTACATTTCCAAATCTTCTGTCATCATTGCATGACCAGTGAGGAGACACACACAACCCTGCACTGCACTTACCAAGTGATCACTTCTCACTGCCCAGCCTCTACTCTGCCTTTGGGGGGTAGGTCACAAACTCTTCAGGTCTGAAGATTTAATTTCACTAAATTTCCTGACAAGGAGTCAGGACAGAAGAAAACACCACATTTTGTGACAGAACCCTGCTTCTTGCTGAATTCAAACTAGCTTTATTATGAAGAACTTTGACCCACTCACCCAAGCAACATGCCATCTCCTCCTTTGAAAACAGATACCTTGCTTGAAAGAGCATCCAAAGGCTAAAGCGACTGATTGACAGGAGAAACACTGCAAGTACACCAGGAGGTTGTTCCATGTAAATGTAACAGGAGACTTCCTGCTGCTGAATATCTGCCCTACAAAACTTTCCTGTCTGTTCTCTTTGATTTTCAAAGTCATTTCATATATTTTCTGCTGTACAAATGGCATTATCTGCAAGACATAAAAGCTGAAGGGGATAGTTTAAAATGCTTACTTGCTCTACAGATTTCTCCATATTCAGAAATGCCTCCTGTCTCTCTAACAGCCAACTTTAAAAGTGGTAGAATCTCTCAAAATTAGAAATGCATTCAAGCACTCTGTTCAAATATTGCTCCTCAAAGGCGTCTATTTAGTCTGTGCAAAAAAATAACAGAGGATCTAACTACATCTAGTTATTATTCATCTTCCCATACTGTGGGCCATTCCAGCCCAGCGCCCTATCCTTAAAAATGCAAAGCATTAAGCTAGAATTATTACCCTTTTCATGTGCCAGGAAATTCAGTGTCTGGGGTTTTTTTGAAAAATACACCTTCAAAGATACTTTACATACATTTTATTCAAAAATCTTGATACATGTGAAACTCAGGATCTACACTGGCCAGGGATGAAGGTCACACACAAAACCAAAATTTTTTTTTAAAAATTGAAATAATCACTATATATGCAAGTAAGGTCCTCACCTTTGTGTTCTAGGGATATGTAATTTCCCCAGATTTCAGTGTTGGGGAAGCAAATCACAAATAAATAAAGGACAGGACTAGAGGGTTACTATGGCATGGACTCGCCACCTTCTGTCACCCCCAATACAGAGAACAGGAACCTGCTGGATCTGCTCAGCCCAGAGCATGAAGCAGCAGCACTGGGATCATTCACTGACATGGTTTCCCCACAGTTTTCTTTCCCCCACTGGGAAAAGGCCCCTCTTACTTCAGGACAGTCACCAAGGCCAACTTTTAGCATGTAAATGCGATATGTATTTTAATCAGCTTACTTTTTTTGAATTCCTGTATTTCTTCCCCTACAGAATTCTTTTGAGTGGACTTGTAGAATAAAGCAGGACCAAGAAAAAGCATGCCATATAATGGCAGGGCTTCATTTATCAGTTTCTCATTAGAATGATGCTTTTCTATTACAGAGTTTAGCCCCATAAGGTATGACATGCCATATCTATGGTGGACACTGTTCAGCATACAGTCCTTTACTGGCTCAATAAAAATATCAGAGTGCACTTGGTCTTCCTACATCTGAAGAGCTGACATTACAAATCCTGAAAAAAAGTGAGAACTGGAGATTGTTTTCAACCTAAGCAATAATAACCACCACAGTATGGCCCAGATTCTTCTTTCTCGTTGAGCTGAATTAATTCCTTAAAAGCTGACGCCTAAGCTTGGCATAAAAATATCATGCTGCATAGGTATGCAATAAAAATATTTTAAAATGCACAAAAAAGCACCTAGTTTTCCATCAGAAAAGCTAAGCTGTCAGACAGATGACTTAATTTTCAGCACCTGTCATATACTTAATTTTATTCTTTCTTCTTGTCTGCCTGCCTTGAGTTCCTATCTACCTAAGAAAAATTTAATAGAGATACAGTGTTCATAATCAGCATACAGGTGACATTTTAGCTGAATTCCAATCCACAGCATTGTTTTATGTTTATTCCTTAATTCATCCCCTCAGAACATTTCCCATCAAATATTGTGTAGGTTTGGTATTGCAAGCAAAAAAGCTGTCAGAGAGCAAGAGTGTCTGTTGCAATGCTGATGAATTTGCTCCTTTGGAATAAGGGGGAAAATGGAAGAGAGATCATTTACAAGTGAAAAAGCAATATTGAAAGTGCATTGCTTCCCTGGGAGCATATTTGTTAGTTGCCCATTCCACTACTGGCTTCTGCAAAGCCAGAGCCCGTGGTAGAGGCAGATCAGACCTCCCTCCAGGGAAGTTTAATTTGAGTGTTGAAATACTCAGGGTTGGGCCTGGCTCATGGGAAAGCCCAGGCAACCAGCTCCCCTGTGGGAATTGGGAAAGGATGGAAGTTTCTGAAATACTGTGCATAGAGCTGGCATGAAATGCCTTCTCCAGGGACTGCAGTGTCCCTGGGCACTTCTGCAAGCTATTCCAGCTACCAGCCTCCCTTCTCTAGACAGGAGTCTTGGGATTCAGTCTGCTCAGCTCCTTTGGAAGGTGTTGGCAGCTAAGGACAGAAATAGTGGCATTTCCTTAAGGACAAAAATAGTGGCATTTCCCTAAGGACAAAAATAGTGGCATTTCCCCTCCACACAAAACCGCCTTATGGTTTAAACATCATTCATAAAAGGAGATTGCTATGACAGAGTTCTACTCAACTGAGAAAATACAAATATTGTGAAGGAAAATATTTGCCCTTATGAGTAAGAGCTGGAGGTTCCTTATCCAAGGTGTTGCAATGGAATAGAAAGGAGAACGAGATTTAAATAAGAGGCCTAAATTACAACGAGAAGCAGCACAACTGCTAGGAAATACGTTGTAAATATAGGAACAGCAGAGGTCTTTGGATGATTCAAGGTGGATTAAGGACTCTCACTGCAGGACTGTCAGACATACACAGAAGAACATCCACACCTCAGGGCAGAGACTCTCACTGCTTCACTCCTATCTTTCCTACAATACTTCGGGTTATAGCACCAGAAAGATAATGAAGACAATGACAAGCTCCTCAGCTCACCATTCTGTGAATGAATGTGCAGTCTATTGTTTCACCTCTCAACACTGAGTGTGAATCTTATTCATGATCCCTTAACTCAAAGCACGTAAGCAGTTCCTGAGAAAAAGACCTACATACAAATCTCTGAAATTACAACTACCAGATCAAGCTACCGGATTTCTTGAGCAGTCATGAGAATCTCTGTACAGGTCCCATGAGAACAGCTCACACAAAATGTACTAAACTGAGATGTCTCCAGAATCCAGCAGTCTCAGGAAATCTGAATCATATTTTTGGACCTCTATTCTGTCATGGTATTTTGAGGTCCATCATAACTATAAATGCAATCTATTACACTTAAGAGCATACATTCACTAATCATACCTTACTTTTATCTTCAGTACAAAACTTTGATAACAATGGGAACATTTTCCTCCTACAAACTCAAGTAATCTAGTTCAGTTTCTCTTTCTAATCAATATTTACAAAGTTATTTATAACAAATACAATCAAATTATTTAAACCAGAATTAAATGATTCAGCCCAACTTGGTTTTTTTCCATCTAGCAATACAACTTAGAATTGTTGTCACATTTAGAACCCTTTTCTGTTTGCCTTTAGAATGAAATTCTCTAGAGTTGCTGAGTCTGTTGCTCAGCATATCTAACTAAAAGGAGAAATGAAAGAAAGAGAACAGAACAGAACAGTGTGAATGACTGCTCAGCACCCTGGGACCTTCAGTTAATATCTTAGGTGAAATATTCAAATGCTACAGAATTATTTTGAAAGCTTTGCAATGCCAAGATCAATTATACTTTAAATTTCACACACATGAAAGAGAAAACTTTAATATGAAGTAAAAATAATAATAATAATAATATGAAATATCTAAGGATAATAAAAATGCAATGACACACAGAAAACTTCAGCTCCTTTTGTATTCTGAAAAATAGCTTTAGTATTGCAGAATAAAAATTTACTGGTATATTGGAGCATTTGAGGGGTGAAAGACCACAAAGAAAACTTCAGTCACTGGCTTTAGATGTTGTTTCTTGCCTTAAGCATTTATACTTAATCCTGCAAGAGCTCTTTTCATAAACTATCTTTTCCCAGTGTACCAGACAATAAAATGCACCTGCTCAAACACCTTCAGTCTTGTATCTTCTCTTTCTGTCGATATAAAAATCTGTCCTGTATTTCTGCAGTTCCATTTTGCTTCAAAATAGGTTTCATCAAAACAGCTAACTCCCTCATATGCATGAATACTCTGAGATTAAGTTTTTTGTGAGATGTTGTTTGCATCCAAAATTAACTTGACACTGAAATTAATACAGAAATAACATTCTTCCCACCACATGCAGCAGAAGTTTCCCTGTGTTTACACACACTTTAATCATAAGTGTTCTGGTTTCCTTGGTTTGAGTGGAGGACTAGAAACTTAAGTACCAGAGGGAAAGGTAAAATTAATGATCCAATCTGGGCTTCCACTTACACCTCTATAAATCAAGAGTAATTCCACTGACTTGAGTGGAATAACTAGCAACAAGATCTGCTAAATGTTTCTGCATTTCTCCTGCTAAGACAGGCAAAGGAAGTGAGTTACTTTTAACCTTCTCCAGAGACAACTCCTGATCCTGAGCATCTTACTGGATTTGTTCACACAAGTACCCATCAGTTACATTGCTTTATGTATTTGCCAAGGTTTTTTAAAGTGGGAAAGAAACCCAAGCACAAAGAGCTGTTCCATGTCTATTGGAGGTGAGCACCCTGTGAAATTTAATGGATCTGATGAATTACCAGGTAAACTATTTAAGGAATGGAAAGGCATTTAAGATACTAACCAAGTCCTTTGCACAGATCTCTCCAAGGTCTAAGATGGAGAGAAATCACACAAAACCGAATGCTTATGAAACGTTTTCTTTGAAGTAAAATGATAACTCAAAGGTGCCAGACCAGTTTGGTTGGTTGTATTAGACAGGGAACTCGGGTGATCAACGCATTCTACTGATAGAGAGGTTAACAATGCAAGGATTGTCAGTGCCTTTGCCTAAATAATCTTTCCAGGCTAGATGCTCAGTGTCCTCTCATTAGTGATTTTATTGGTCAATCAATAGTTTCACTGACATGAGAGAAGCATCTCCCACTTGCCTCTGGTAAAGATTCATTCCTGTGATTTTGTGTGATTTAGGAAACTGGTTATACACACTGAACATATAAATCAAGTTTGTCTTTGGTGGTAATACAGCCTAAAAAGAAAAATTTCTTGATGTTCTTTGAATATGTAAGTAGAAAAGGCACTAAACAGCTTTTTAAAGAACCTGACAACTTCGAACCTCTACAGATTAACAAAAAAAAAAAAGGGAAAAAACAAATATATTAATGTTTACAACCAAGGTTATTACAGATTACAATGTATTTCATAACTGCCAGTCATGAATTGCAGCAGCAAAACCAACCACGAACAGGACACCTCTCAATACATTATTTAGTTCTGCTTCCGTAAATCTTCTGTTTCTCTTACCACAATTTGAGGCTTAAAAATCATTGTTAAATAAAGCAAGTAACTAAATGGCTCCTACCTGATATAGCTGGTAAGACTCCAGACTGTAATATTGCTGTTCCCTAAAGAAAACAGAAAATTTTAGAATGAAAAATCTTTACAAGAAGTAGAAACTTGAAAAAATATAGGAAGTATATAAAAGTAGAAGGGAGGGGAGGAAATTAGAAATGTGGCCAAGACTTCATTTTTGAAGGAGAAAAAACATCCCACAGCATTTCAGAAAATATTAGATTATACCTGACAAAGATGCAAAAATGCCAACAGAAGTTTGATGTGTGAAATTACATCAGATGTGGGACACAGTTAAAGTATCATTGAAATTATAGGAAAGACAGCAAATAACTACAGGAATCAGCTTTGATTAGATAAGGAAATGAGCCTGAGATAATAAAAATAATAAAAGCAGTGTTTTGTAATGAAGTGATTTTTTCAGTCTTTAAAATTTCAGTCTTTAAAATTCATTTCCCTTTTTAGTGCATCATATTCTATTATTCATCATATTCTATTATTTCTGCAACTCTGAGGCCTCCTGCTGCAATCCTCTGTAAGGCAGAGACTTCACTAACAGTGGCAACTGCAAAAGCAAATCAGCAGCAAGAACAATAGAGACATAAAAGCCACCTTTTATAATTCTACAAAACACAGCAAAACATGCTTTTGCCGTTAGGAGAAACTTCTAAAATTATTATGGCAACATGTACAAATGTAAGTGCATGGTTTTCAAATGCAGAGCATAATGCAGATCTCAACCCACCCTATGATTACATCAGAGGAGAAAAGGGGCAAGTGACCTCACTCAATTCATATGCTTTTGTTTCACCTGCTATGATACTCAAGACAAAAATTAATGTGGCTATCTGAGGCCTGCATGCCTCAGAGTATTACTCATAAATATAAGTTAAATATCCTTCTAACATCTAAACTTTTATCTGTGGCCCAGGAGCTGAGTGCTGGGGTCTGGGATGCAGGGCTGTTGGCTCCAGCCACCCCACCACTGCAACACCCCCAGTAAGCAGATCCTCACTGTCCGTGCACCACACGCCCTGAGCTGCATGGCCAGGGCTATTTTAGCTCTGGGAGTGATCTGGCTGCTGGCAGATGACATTCATTTTTTATGTTCTGCTTCCAAATATCTCGGGTGGAGTTCAGTGATAGATGTTAGGAGAACCCGCTGGTTTGATATGCTGGGTCATCATTCACAGATTAGCTCAGTTGCCCTGAAGAGCTAAGTGGAACTTAAACCTGGCATTTCTTTCTGTGTGCACAAATAACCACCATGGCACACAATCCTTTTCACAATCAAAATGGGATTTTTCTTTTCCCCCTTCTGTGTATATTTGGAATATCTTTGCCTTCCTTTCACCTTTCTTTTTTCCTTTTAAAGTTTCATTTTATTATATTCAAACTTGGACTCACTTTAAATTTCATTAAATATGTGATTGATCACAACAGTTCTCATAAAAATTAAAATCAGCAGTTAAAAATACTGTCCCATATGAAGAGAAGCAGACCTACCTGTCTCTATACAACTTTTCAGTGATAACATACCCAATCCTGCTCTGGTGCTGCTTATGGGAGTTTTAGTCTTTGGGTCCCAGATCAGCCCAAAAAGTCCAGATCATCTAATATAACCTCCACAGCAAGGAGCAAAGATACTGTACTGCACAGTTTCCTGGCTATAGAAGAAGTTTTGCCAGATTCATAGTGACAAAAAGCACCAGAACAGCTTTGCAAGCTCACCTCCATGGCATAAAAAGGAGCCAGAAGCTTGCAAGCTAGGTGGATAGAAAAAAAGCAAAATATTGTCTTAAAACTTATTCTTCCCATTATTGGCTATGATGGATAGTTGATCAATATTAACCAAGTATTTTCACAGAGCCAAAATATTTTTGTTTCCTATTTTGCCTCCTAAAAAGGAGTAACCTACACTTCCAAGAAAAAGGAAAAAAGGAAAAAGCTTCTGTAGGTTTGAGTGCTGAGCAGGGCTCCATCATCATTGGCAAGAGGAATGACATGCCAGTCACCTGATAACTGTGTCAACATTTCAGACACCCCTCATCAGCCACAGCTTATGTAATTCCCTTTGTGTATCTTTAGAAATAAAGCTTTTCTTTCAGCTCATCTAAGTTTGGCAGCTTTTTATAGCTCCATTATTCTGCGCCTACTGAGAGTTAGAGTTCTCAGCACAGGAAAGATGAACCTCTTGGAGCAGGTCCAGAGGATGGACAGAAAATGATACAAGGGCTGGAGCACCTTTCCTTTGAGGAAAGACTGAGAGAGTTGGGGTTGTCCAGCCTGGAAAAGAGAAGGCTCCAGGGAGACCTTGGAACAGCCCTTCAGTACTTACAGAGCAATATAAGGAAGATGGGGACAGACTTTTTAGCAGACTCTGTTATGATAGGACAAAGAGTAATGGTTTTAAAATAAAAGAGGATAGATTTAGACTGGATATAAGGAATAAATTTTGTACTATGAGGGTGGTGAAACACTGGCACAGGTCACGCAGGGAAGTTGTGGATGCCCCAAGATCAGGCTGTGTGGGGCTCTGAGGAACCTGACCTAGTGGAAAGTGTCCCTACTCACTGCAGAGGGGTTAAACTAGGTGTCCTTTAAAGGTCCCTTCCAGCACAAAATATTCTATGCTTTTTAGGTCTCTTTTGCTTTAATCTAAGCATATATATGAAGTTTTGTCCCAGTCTGAGCCCTCAGACTGGAAGAAGAAAGGCTTAGCATAAATGAGAGGCTCCCAGATTCTTCTTGTTATGAAATAGGACTTTGTACTTGACAGTAGTAGAAGCAAATATTTGCACTGTGATATTTTTATTCTGCAAATAAAATACCAAAAATGCACTCATAAACTGAGGCTTGATTGTAACATTGGTCAAATACTTAACCTTCACAGAGGAGACGATCTAGATTGCTTTTTCTCCTCTCCCTTCCTTTATTTTAAAGCTATTATGTAGTAACAAAACTATGCACAACATCCAGCTTTTCAAGAGGAAACCATGAAAATCATGACTCAAAATCCCTGAGTCCCTGAAAAGCTCAACAACAAAGAACAAAAAATCCTGCCTGCTGTGTGTAGCTGGTGGCATGTCGTCACAACCCTCTGACTGCTTCACATAGCTCGTGTGTAGAGGGGGGCAGCAGATTAAAGTCACATAATACAGTTTATTACCATCAACTTGAACTATCAGAAACTTCACAAAGGAGCAAAGGGCTCAATGAGAGATCCTGAATGACGATTTTGAAATCAGTGTCACAAAGAACAGCTTGAAGTGCTTTTAGAAATGGAAGAGAAAAAGTTCTGCAAAGCTCAGATATTTCAGCAAAAAGGAACCAGTCCCTAATGAAACTGACAGTTAAACTACTTTTCTTGTAAGGATTAAAGACTATGACTTACTCTATTATTCTAAATCACAGTAACGTTTAAAACTTGAATGCTTAGGCTGCCACAAGAAAAGCAAAGTTCCCAGGAAAGGTCAATAAATACAGGCACATGGAGTAACCTTTAAAGGTCATCTGCCTTGATTGCTGTTTCACCCAGCAGTTGATCAGGTTCAGAACAAAAGATACAAAATTTTTAAACTCTATGATCCTTCCTAACAACTCCAAATGAAACAAATTCCTGCCCATAGCATGGTTCAGGTGCAGGGCTCCAATTTCAACCACGAACTCCTGATTACTCAGCTTCATCTCTGGCAAGCCAACTGCTGCCCAACAGAAAGATTGCTGAAGTCAGTTCAGAAACATCTCCACTTGCTCAGCCAAGCCCAAACATCATCAGCTATTTTATGAGGCATGAAGCTGGCAATTTCAGTGGCACTGGCAAGCCGTGGGCTGTGCCACATAAAAATATACCCCTTAAAATATATCCCTGTGGGATAATCACGCTCTGCTCATCCACAAGTTACAAGTCCCGTTTAAAAAACAAGAGGTGAGAAACAATGAAAAGTATTGTTTAATTCTAGTCCAGATTTGTGTCGCTATCTTCTCTTTCTCACGTTTTTTACAGAGGCCCCTGCAGTTGTGATTCATATGTGCTTCTGTTGAGAGGCATCTCCTGCTCCCTGCTCTGGGCTTCCCAGCTGCCTGCAGCCAGGAGCCACTTGTCACACAACATTAACGCCAGAACGTGATCGTTACCTCCAGAAAATGACACAACTTGCCTACAGCATACTCTGAAGCTGTCCAGTCATGAGAGAGAAAGAAAAGCTGGGCTGAGTTCCCTACCACAAAAGTCAGTAGCTGGATCCATCTGCCAAGCAGCAGAAATTCAGATGGTGGAGTCTCAGTTGCAACAATGAGGGGTCAAATTTCCAGCTCTGCTACTGATAATATAGGAGCCCACGGAGAACCTGACACAGCAACAAGGCACATGATTTGCTCTTGTCTTTTGCTTTGCAAAACCAGACCTAGAAGTACTACACACTGGGCAGTCACACTAGGAGTGTGCTGAACAACTGGGCTGTAATGCAATTACATGGTGACATACCAATTTCTCCATGGGACATCTGTCTCGTTCAGCGCACGACAGAGACACATGTGTGGCTACAATCAAGATGGCATGAGCAACAGTAAAGCTGTCAATTCCTTAACAGTGAGCAGCTTAACTTTTTAACCTAAACAACATCCTTTTAACATCACACACATATCTCATGCACAGAAGTATTCAGACAGAATTCTAGAGGAAGCAGCTATGCAATACCGTCCAAGGCATATAAAATACCTGGGGGAAACACATCAATGATGTTAATATCTGTCTCCAGGCATTCTCACAAGCCAAGCTTGCATACTTGCTAGACAAAAATATAAGTCAGGAGAAGGTACAGCTGGCCCAAAGCAGAAAAACTCAGTCCAAGTCAATAGCAAAGCCTAAAGGCACACACTACCAAACCCTCCTAAACTGTCCTAACACCAAAATCAGCTAGAGAGCTTGTGATTACAGAGATATGGCCAAAACTACAAGTTATAACACATAAATAAAATAAAGACACTCTGCCACCTCCATCAACCAAAGCGTTTGGGTTTGTCTTACCATGTCTTACTAATTTCATAAGGGTTACGTTTCTTATGGTTCCTCAAAGATTGGTACGATGGCTCCAGATCAAACAAAATCATTTAATACTTCTGTGAATGTGAGGGTCTCTCCTCTTTCACTGTGGTAAAATTCAGAAGCACTGGTTTCTATACAGGTAGAAGCATTTCATTATTTCATAGAGGCTTTGAAAGGATAAATATAGTGACTATCTGCAGAGAGAGTCTGCAGCAGCAAACCCTCTAGGGAGAGCTGTTTAAGAAACTCAAATGGAAAGGTGGACACTAATGATTATGAATATTGCTGAAGAGACAAGTTCATCTAAGATTCTGAAGAGACCTCACAGGACAAAGACACTGAAGTACAGTCAGAGAACACTTCACTCCTGGTTCATGATACAGGAGGACTTTTCACAGCAGGAGCCAGGACTAGGCTGAAGAATTCCACCAGCCAGAGGAAATGGCTACACCAGGCACAGCAAATTGCCTCTGAAACCAATTTTCATCCAATGTATTTGGTAAACACAGCCAGAATGGTGGAGGAGTTTGAAGACAGGAACTAAAAATGATTATTCATGAAAAATAAAAACACCATATGCAAACATCACAGGATATATTCCTCAAACAGAACAGTGGAGTCAAAGCATCTCCTGACAGAGCCCTAAACAAATACACCTGTGAACTGATGCTAGGTACATAACACAATGCATAACATCAGCCTTCACTGCTTCATCTTTCACCAGCTACCTCACAATAATCATTCTACCATTCAGGGCATGAAAGGCTCCTTACACAATTGCCATTAAAATAAATGACACTCAGCTCAGAAATGATAAATGCTTTCTCTCCAAATGTGAGATCTAAGAATGAAGGCAAATATCCCAATACAATCTGAAGTTCAGTATGTCATATATTCTTAGGGCCAAAAGAAAGACAACAAATTCTTCCAGCTAATTACAAACATCTACATTGTTCCCCCCAACTCTCCTCAACTGAGCTGTCCTGATTTACAGAGCAGATGATGTTCTGCAGTTTTATGAACAGGAACAATTTTTAATTTAAGCATTAAGAGACACAGCAGATTTTCCAATTCAAAACAGTGTTGTCAGCTTTTTAGAGATGTTTTCATAGAAACATTACATTCCCTTTTCCCCTTCCCAGAGCCTTATTCAGCTCAGCTCCTGTTAAGCCACCTCTCCTAAGGCACAGACAGAAACTCCTGCTGCAATGCTCATGCACAAGACTTCAGACACACACTTTTCCAGACTGTTTAAGGTCCAGCAGTGCACCCACAGCACTGCTTCAGCCAGTCCTATTTCCACAGATGAACACAGACCCTCTTCCTCAGCTTGCAGCTGAATCACACTAAACACTGTAGCTTTAGCCATGCAAAGAGAGAGGTTGCATTTCTCTTTCAGAAATTGCAAGGCCTTTAGGAAGAGATGTTTGTGAACAATAAAAATCAACATTAATAATGTTAATAATTAATCAGTTTGTATTCTTATAGAAAGACAGTAAAATGACAGGCATCTGTGCCTGTAGCTGTATTTTAGCATGGAAGAATATTTTAAATTTAATTCAGTGTTGATAACCAGAAGGAAAAAAACCTTTCCTATTTATGTTTAAAAAATACTTTTTTTTTTAGAGAGACTGGCACTTATACTGGCAAAGTAATGTACACAAAGTCAGAGGCTTCAATTCCATGTATTCTGGTTTATGTTTCATGTATCCCAAATTCCAACAGGGGGTAGCATTACACTTCTGCAAGAACATTTGTTATTTAGAATACACTCAGTTTCCCCACATTTGATAGTCTAAGCTTCCTTGTACAACTTCCTTGTTAATTTCCACTCATTCTGCACCCAAGGAAACCACATAAGGCAGAGACTCCAGCAAAACTCCCCTAACACTGAAAGTGAGGCTCAGATAGGCCCAAGCAGGTATGAAAACCAGCAGATTTTACTACTGTGCAAATAATCAGTGTGTGGTTCTCAGCTCATTCTTCTTGCTCAGCACATAACTCAAAGAGGAGAGGCAAGATGCTCACAGATGGGGTGCAACACCTCACATGATCCACTCCCTTTGCATTTTAAAGTTCACAAGACTGTGCCCCCACTGAGCATCTCAGTCCCACAGAAACACCTGTGCAAACCTGAACAATGGGAAGTACTGTGGTACATTTTCTCAGAACAGCAGAGCCCCGTAGAAACCAGAGAGCTCTGAGTCAGAGCATTAACCCATTTCAAGAGAGTCAAAGTCAGTACAAAATTCCTATGGAGCAGGAAGCTTGGAGAGGCTGAAAAGAAACAAGTAGGCCCATCATTAACATACAGACCTATGGATACAAGTGCTCACAAAGCGATTCAGGTGGCCTTGCTCTTGTGGTTAGCAAAGCAGCTATTTATGGGAAATTCACACACAAGAGTGCATGAAGTATCCCCTGTACCCAAGTTTTCTGCTTGCAACAAGATTTAAAATCCAAGTCAGCTATTCATGAAGAAAAAGGATCCCTTTTTGCAAATAAAGAGTTCAACTACAACTCTGCAGCTGCAGCAACAGACAGTAAATAGAGAAGGACTCAAATGAAAACATTTCAAAAGCTGGCATAGTAAAATCTCAGATCTTAGAGACAAATTAAACCTGCCCCTGTGGGTTCTAAGAGATGGGGAAAGTTTACGTTAAGCTTTAATTACCATTTTGAAACATTCACCTGGGGAAATCCCTAAGAAGAGTCTTTTTCTTCCTCTACTTCCCCAAAGACTGTTGTTCTGCAGTGGGAGCTTAGCTTCTGCTGGCACTAAAAATACACTTGTGCCTGTCTTGTAGCTGATGGAGCAATGCCAATTTACATTAGACTAGTTACTTGATTCCTTCCTTCCAGCCCATTCCACATAAAGACACAGAGAAAAGAATCCTTGTTGTAACCTGTGCATCCTGTTCCACAGAGAGAGAACTAGAGTGGGCTTAATTATGGGCCTATGAAGAATAAAAATGAAAGCCTTGCAATATTATCTTCAAATCCATTTTTCTCCTTTTTCAACCTCACATTTAGAACTATAGTTAGTCAAGTTCTTCCAGAAAAAAAATTATTAACAAGATAATCAGTGATCATCAGTAGAAAGAAATGGATAGAAGGACAAATAAGGGAGGAAAGGCTCAAAATAGTAAAATTAAGACAAGTAGGGTTTTTTATCCCCGGCCCATCACTGAAATTATGGTTTGTCAAAACTAATGAAATTATAATTAAGCTGCACAGCTTCAAAGGATACAGATACTTAACCATGTATGGGGGCTTCTTCCATATCAGAGAGCAGTGCAATAAATTATTAGGCACAATTATATCTGTAGTTTTTTTCCAAAGCATCCTAGCATAGTTATCTCTATAGCACGTGTGTTCAGCTTGACTTTGTGTCTCCAGGAATGAGTTGAATTGGCAAACAACTTCTGGAAATGTTTTCCTTGTGCTACAGGGGATTCAAGTCTACAGTTACTAGCCCTAATATAGCCCACTTAGCACTTCTCTGTCCTT
>WAAE01018202.1:0-34250 GCA_013400495.1 Nicator chloris | reverse complement strand
CTCCTGTCCTTTTATTCATAACAATTAGACATGGTTTTTTTAAGGACTGTGCTCCAGAGCAAGACATATGAGGAAGAGGAAGTTAGTACATGCTTAACACATCTTTCACTCAGCTGCCGGCCTTGTACAGATTATGAATGAAAACTAAGAAAGCTGAAATTGCAAATAAGAAATACAGGCTCAGCAGCTAGATTCATCAAACAGAAGGAAACTTGATAGGGATACCTTTGAAGGCAAGCCAGTATGAAGTACCATGTACAGTTTTCACAGTTCCCTGTCTGATTACAATAACACCCTTAATGATTTTTATCCCTTATTGATGTGCCATACTCACTGATTTATGCATTAAGTCTGGAAACAGAGCAATAAATAAATGCTTCCCATGTGTTATTTTTTCATTTCTTACTCAATATAGGGACCAGGAATACAAATAGCATTGTGTGTATTCCTCTGACGAGTGTCCTCTGACCACACTTCCTGTCCTCACTGACTATTTATAACCATCAATTCCTCCAACTATAGGAGAATGAAGCCTCTTGAGAGAAGCCAACATGTTTTGCTTAAGATCTTGGTATAAAGAAAGTCACAAATCCTACCATTTCCCCTTTTCTAGAGCAGTGGCTTTTAAGCGCAGCCACAGTGCCATGGGATTCATACTCAGAATTCCTTTGAATTGCAGTTTCATGTCTTAACACGCACCTCACACATAGCTCTTCTTTGTTAGGATGGGGAGTTGTAACAACCTCCAGATCAAATGAAAGCATTTTTTAGTGGATGAAAAGTCTTCGGGTCAAACTCAGATGTGATTTCAGCAAAGAGAACCTTGTGCGTCCTTAGCAAAAGTTCAGCTGCTTAGAAGATCCATCATTTTTAGCTCAGAAACACTATTTCTACATTCACAGCTAATCAATGAAATTACATGTCAGTAAGCATTGAAGCAGACAAAAACAAGCAGACAAAAAGATAAATAAACTGGGTAGGAAATATTCAAAAAGCACCATCAGTAATGAAGTTCAGTCATGCCTTCTACTGCACACAACAGTAAGACCAAGAATGTTCACATTACACTGATTTTTTATTGTTTTTGAGCTAAATTTTCTATTAAATTTCTATTCAATCAGATGAAAGTGTTTTTCTCATCTATGTTTTCTCTCCATTTTTTTTTCTGGTAATGACACTTACTAAACTCTGTTGTGAGCAATCAAAAAAAGTAAAAATTTCTAGAGGAATGAGTCCTTAGTTTGATTGATTTTAGTAAGACTTACATGATCAACCCTGTAATAAAAGTCTTGAAGGCATCAATATAAATAAAAGATTTTACACACATACTGATTATTAATAAAAATAAAGGAAAAAATACATTAAAATACAGTGAATATGATAGTGACCTCACACTTCTAAAGTAAAAGCATGTCTTCAGGATATCAAAAAAAAAGGTTCCTGTTTCATATTATACCTAGTGAGTGTCCCAGTCCCTGGTTTTTGTAATTTTAAGAATAGAAAAGATAATCAAATCAAACTATCCTCTACCAGGTGATTAAAACACAACTTTGCCTATAATATCAATGCTGATTCTAACTACATTGTGTTCTTTATTTTTCATTACAATTAAGGAAAAAGGAAGGTAGGGTTATTATGACTCTTCTATTTTAGATTTATTAGGTTTGCTTAATTGTTCAGATCTGTGTTATTGTCTCAGCTTTTCTGAAATTACTTTTGAAAGCTTTTTCTTGAATATTTTGTTTCTACATCTGTTCAGGGAGATATAGAAAGAGAAAGTAAACAATTATTGGATATAAACATGATTTCAAAGCTGCAATAAAAAATAACAGTTTGAAAAAATTGTTTCCTGAAGAACCAGTCAACAAGTTAAGCTTTTCCATGTAGGTTTTTTTTTTTAGTTTATATTTTTAAAAATATTTTAAGCATTTAAAAGTGTTACTTGTAAATGAAGATTTTTTTTATTATTTTCTCAGACAAAAGGCTTTTAAAAACAGAATGTTTCTGACAGCATATTTTAATACTGGAAAATGCAAATCTACTTTTATTTGTATTCTAAGAATTATTGTCATCTGAGAAATAGAACAAAATCCTTACTTTTAACCTGTTTCTCCATTAGCTTACTTAAACTTAGTCTATTATATGAAATACAACTAATAATGCAACTATGATGAAATCAACCGGTGTATCCTTTCACTGTCACAAATTACCTCAATCTGATAGGTTTCTACAGAGGATAGACTATAATATATTCAATAACTTAGTAAAATATAACTGAATCTGCCTTGACTTATCTATGTGTATGTATTATTTTTGACCTACTAACCCTTCATACCAAGAAACTATTTAGCCAAGCACAGCGAAGGCACAGAAAATTCACTTCTTACTCCAAAATATCTTCACCACTGGCTCAACAATTTATTTTTAATGTGCCTCAAAGTTCTATATTCTTATATTACTTCTGTGTTCAGGAAGATTTAAAGACCTTGAGACAAGGTAACAGCTTTCACATAAATAAAAAGCTATTGGGAAAAGGAAGACGATTGTTCTTTATTCCATTGGCTCAAAAACAATGGGCTTAATTTACAGGGAGGGATATTTAAGTTAGATGTAAAAAAAGATAAGGTTTTCTCTATTGTTAAGGGTAATTAGGCCTTGTAATCCTTTGTCCAAGGAGCTTTTAGAATCATATAATATACATCTTCTTAAAAACAGACAAAGTAAATAAGTTAGGAATACCTTGTCTGCAACTGTCTCTATCCTAGGGCACAGAATTAAATTTCACTATACCTCAAGTTCCTTTCCAGGTCTATGTGTTTTGCAACATTGAAAATACTGAGGTAATCATATCCACTTTTGTAAGACCTTACTGGGAAACAATTAGAAGGAATCGATGTACAGTAGGACAGAGCAGTATCAATTACAGTGTCTGGTCTCCATTTTAGTACATGCTGGCATGGATTTCTGAAAAGCCTTATCCTCCTCATTATCTTGTTACTACCCTACTGTGTGACAGAGCCACATGGCTGTGGGGCTGAGAGAATATCAGTAATGACAACAGAAAAGCCTTTTAACTGTTTGCTGTAATTTGAGGGAGATTTAGCAAAAAATAACAACATAGAATGTTCTAGTTTCCTTTTTCCTGTCTCTTGATAATTGTGTCAACAATGACATTAATCAGTCTTCCTGAGAAGCAAAAAAAGTTTGGACTGGTAATTTGTTTTATGTTGGGATTTTTTTTTTTCCCCTGACCAAGCAGGTACATTGGTTAATTGGGAAAAGTTTCTAATATTGCATCCTAAATGCTATGCAGCTTGGACAGTTTGAGACTGCATCATTACTTAAATTGGAATTGCAGCTACTTTGACATAATTTATGTCTACAGAAGAATTTTTTTAGTGAGTTATACTACCATAAATCTTCATATTTTGCCACATGCCAAATTACATCAGGGGATTCCAATTTGAAGAAGTAAATAGGGTTTCAAAATACTCCAAAATCAACTGAAAAGAGCATTTCAGAAGCTGAACTGATTTCAGAAGCAAGGGTGCCACAAATAGCTAGCCCACAAAGCAAAATAAATCCCACTGTAGGTTTTTGTTGGCATTATAGTAGCCTATACAAGAGAATAACTTATCCCTGCTAACAGTATTTCCAAAAGTATTTCTTCATTAATTATTATAATAATAACTATTAACAATCAAATCTTTTGGTTGTAGTCATTCAAAACTTTACCAAATAACTCGAGTATGCTGCTAAATTCTGTATAATGTTTAACTGAACATAATTATGTAACCACTAAAAATATGTATTTCTTGTCTCTGACTTTCAGTGGGATAAAATATGTGTAATACTAAACTAAGAAGTATCCCTCCACATAGTTTTAGTTATGAAATTTGAGTTTGTAAGGTACTATAATTTCCAAAAGATTATTTTTCATTTAACATGTACTCTGAGTTCTTTAGCAAAAAAACCCAAGTACTCAGTCTCAAAGGAAAATACCCTGTCACTGGATATACATGTTGGCAATAAAAAAAATAACTGGGTTCTTTTGAGAATGTTATCTACAATATTTCTGGCATTCTGAAAAAAATATTTATTTGAGTAGGCATGCAATTATAGTTTTCTTATATTAAATATGCCATATGAAATCTCTAAAGTCTGATTGTTTACCATGCCCTAATATTTATTGTCTCCAAAAATGCTATTTGTTGTAAAATTCCTTTTGTACTTGGTAAGACTTGGAGACTGGCTTAAGGTCTCTATGAGGTAACATTTTATTTCCACAGGAACTTTTCCTTTTGGTTTGCCACATAATTAATGATAAAAAGTTTCAACAGCTTTACTGAGAAGACTTTTTTCTTTGTACAGCAGTATATGCATAGATTTTCTTTTGCTTGTATCCCATGCTTATGAAATTTTCAAATTTGTGAAAAATGCTTCAGTGAATCAGACAAAGTCTCAGCATGTCATTGTTTATGATGCTGTCATAATGATTCGTTACTGTATGGGTGCCTCGGATACAGAAATCCCCTGAAGGAGCTTCCTGAACTTCTCTCACTCTACCATTTGATTTCTGTAAAGAGAGTTATCTGAGTTCAATGATTTGAAAAGCCAGACCAATATTCAACTTTGTAATTGGTAACGTTCTCACAATGCCCAAGTGTTTCCAGATTGTTTTGTTTAGAAATACATGAATTGATTTCTGAGTTTCTTGTATGCAATTCAAAAGCATGCCATAAATGTAATACTTATAGTTCACCTTTAGGTATGCTGAGCAAGTTATTTACATTAACCACTTCATTTTAAGATTTATCCTAGAATCCATCTCTTCTGATATTACCATCCATATTATGAATAACAGAATAAAAATATTAAATTGAAATGAATGAAACAACCTAAAATAAGAAAATATTAGTATTAAACTATTAATAACCTTACTCACAAGGTAAGAGAAGTAATTTTCCTAAATGTGTAAACGGACTTGATTCCTATTAATTATTCTGAAGTGTAGATGAAAATAAAATAATGATAATTTTTTCCACTGCTAAAAGAAACCCTATACCTACAATTATATTAAAGATAATTTTAAATGGTTAAAATTTTTATTTATCATCAAGTGGAATTATCTACTCATATTTTAAAGATTAATTTTTATCAGATACATAAAACACATTTTAAAACAGTCAGGATAAAAAAAAGAGCAAAGAAAGAGAAAGGAAAATCACTTAAGGAAAGTATATTATTTGAACATGCAATGAAAACAGATATTAAGATCAAAGTATAAGACATTCAAAATATTGAGTCACTCTGACCTCTTCAACAGGAATAAACACAGTATAAAATGTACACAGTGTACTACATTTGAGTGCTTCTTTGTTCTTTCAAAGAAGTGCTAGTTAAATCTATGGTTATATATAGATAACTGTTTATACTCTGATATTTTTGCTTACTTGGAATGCTTTCAAACTTCACGGGGAGAATTCCTAGGTTTTCAACATTGCAGCTGGTGTAGCTTGGCATAAGTTTATCAAAATTTGTGGGCTACAATTCTTTAACCTCATAAACTGGCTCTTGGAATCCAGATCCACGCTGGAGTAACTCCTGTTCCATTTTGATTTTTGTGGCTGGGCAACATGTAAAAAACCTTCTAAGTAAATTATATATTTTATATCTATATAAATGAGTTCCCCTGAGTGGAAGAAGTTAGGCAGCATAACCATACTCAGCAACAAAATGATAGAAATATTTTCTGCTTGACACTGGAAAAGTTCGTCAGAAGTGGCATGAACACTTTTATTGCATTTCACTTTCTGGAAAGCCTTTAATTCCCCCTTGATGGAGAAATCACCTTTTAGAACAGGAGATTACATAAAACAATAGACTTAATTAATGGGAACACTTGGTTTATGTTGTATGGAAGAAATAAAAATCTGCATCCATTATTTATGCTTGATATATTTTTCTTGATTGATAAATAATTCCCCAAGTTATTTATTCTTCATGCACTATGACTTCACAAATTAAGTCTATGTTTTTATATTGTTTTGACTGACAGCTCTACAGGTTTAAAACTCACATTCGTGTAAGAAAATTCTTGAATTTTGACAAATGTGAATTTTAATTCAGTTCTGCTGATTGCAAACAATTCTGTATATTCATATTTTGAGGTATAATTGCTTGTACATATAAATAGTTTGCTTTTCTGACATTATCTTCTTGAGCAGTATAGATGAATTAAGATCCTGCAGAATGAAAATAAACAACAAATTAAGAGGACCTAGAATTCTTCACCATTTTCCAATAATACAACATACTGTGACACCAAATTATTTAGTCGTGCTTTACATTTTGCTAATCAGCTCTGTTTGGTAGTAATCACAGCTGTAGTAATAATCTTAGTAGTAATTTTACTAAAGTGTGTGAAGAAATGTACATCAGGAGTCAAATACTTAGGACAAAAATCCATTTTCCAGCATCACATTTCTTGAGTATGCAATGAAAAGAGTGGGGTAAACTACATGATCATATCAAACAGGGTACACAAAGCAGTGGACATGTGATATTTACTGCAGGCATTCATCCTGCAAGGATGTCGATGCCAAGAATGCATCCGGGAGTATTGCACAAATATGGTCAGGAGCAATTACATCACACTATTAAATAGAAGAAGCAAATGTACCTCTTACACATGGTTCAGAGTGTAAAAAGGAAAAATACAGAGGCTGTGTATCAATTAACAAGTATTTAAAACCACAACACATTTCTGTGAAAATGTTTCCTAATGACTTTGGTTAAAAATTAGTTTTAATTAAGATAAAATTCAAAAGTATTTAAAGATTGCTTCAAACCTTATACTTCTCTTCTGTGAAATACTCCAAAATGGTGCCAAAAAACTAATTCAAACATGGGCTGAATAAGAAGGTTGGAAGTATGCCAATACCTTTTTACATCAAAAATTGCAAACTTGTGCTTCATTTGGAAGACATAGAAATGCTCCCAGAACTACTTCATTGCTAAGACCACCCTGTGTTGGAGATTGCACGAACGAGATGGGACTGCTGGGTTTATGTTCCTTGAGCTTTATTGTGGCATCAGTCTCATTACAAGGGTTGAGAAAATTGAGAGATGTCAACAGCTCAGATCCACCAGCAGCAGCCAAAAATTTCTTTGTTACAGAGCATCTTAAAAACTTTTTAACCAATAGCATATTGCTAAAGCTTACAGACAGTTGTTCTAGCCAATGAATTAAAGCACATGTACACTTGCTTCAAACAATGCTTGTTTGTATGTTTTCTATTAGCAATACACAATACCCTTATTCAGTTTAAAACTTTCTACTAGATTGTTAGGCATATATTTTTGCAGTCTTAAGATTTATTCAAGCGAAGTCTGGAAACTCAGCCTATTGTTCTCATGTCCTTGCTTACTTTACTACTGTATCTTTTCTGGTTTCAAGCTTTGCAGCTGCAGTAGATCCTAAATTATCAGCTTTTTCTGTTTCTGAGGCCTGCTTTCCCAGTTCCTAGAATCCTCTTTATCTTTAGTATTTCCCACACCACCCCTCCCCATCTGCCCCCCTTCAACTGTGCCAGAATATCAGGAGGTTCAAATTTGTGTTGAAATTGGGTGGCAAAAGGTTTATTTTATCGATAGAGGAAGGGAGGGGGAGGCTACAGCAGGAGGTTCAGGGAAAAGTGCTAGAAGCTTCCCCCTTGTTCAGTAGAGCCAACCAACTCCAGAACAGACCAACTACTGACCATCAGCTTGCCCATCAGAGATTTTGGCAGCACTTCTGGGTTAACAGTTAAAAAACAGGAAAATTGTACAATGCAGAAGCAGTTGCAGTCAAGAGAGGAGAGAGAATACAACTCAGACTCTTAGGAGTGAGAAACAACTGCAGACTTAAAGGCCAGAGAAGCACAAGGAGATGTTCCGTGCACTAGAACAGAGATGCTTCTGCAGTCCAGGACTAAGACCACAGTGAGGCAACTGACTGCCTGCAGCGCATGGAGGTCCACGGTGGAGCAGGTAGATGCTCAAAAAAAGCTTGACCCTGTGAGAAGCCAGAGCTGGAGCAGGTTCCTGTCAGGACCTGTGTGCCTGTGGAGAGAGGAACCCATGATGAACCAGGTTTTCTGTCAGGAATTGTGATCTTGAGGGGCACCCACACTGATCCCCCATGGGATGGACTCCACACTAGAGCAGGCTACAATTGTGAGCAGCAGCAGAAATACTGTGTTTCTCAGAAACAATTGAGCACACCAGAAAACTGCATAAGAATTTATCCTAGTTTAACTTAGAAAGTCCTGGAATTTATCATGTAGCTGGAATAAGGACCCAGCAGTGTCCTTTGTAGGCATACAGTGAGTAGGATTCTGTATGAGTCAGCTCACTAAACAGCCAGAGTCATGAATCTGGAAACCGAGTCCAGGTTTTAATACTTGAAGCCAGCTAAGAAGGAAAGAACCTCAGAGCATCAAGAGGTGGAAGCAAGGGTGGAGCTTGTTTCTTAGCCCACCTAAGCAGCCAGTTCACAAACTAGAATCGCCTTTTTTTTTTCCAGAATTTCACTGAAATATTTATTTTCCATCAATTTTGAAAATTCTTATTGTCACTTCTGCCTGAAAATAAGAAAAAAAAAATTAAAACTATCTACACACATTCTCCAGGACTATAAAACTTATAGATTAATTTCTGTACAATTGGTATTCTAGACTTACCTTTTTCAAAGTGAATGGAATTACATGATTTGAAGACTTTTGATACAGTGAAATACATTCAGGAAGTAGTTCTGTAAATCATAAAAACTTTCTTGTTCTTGCAAAATAATATAAAGATGCTACAGAAGATTGTGACCACACGTCACACAGTAAAAGCATTCATTATCTCTGCAGTGAACTGTGGCTATGTAAAAATGCCTATAATTTCTGAAGTATTTTATATATTCAAAGCACTGTCTGAACAGTAGCCACTTGGTAAAAAAATTTGAGCAGTTCATTTGTTGCATCTACACAAGTCTAGAACAGTTTGAATTTTTTTTGTTAACACTGCAAAATGGTTATAAAGCATCTGAAAATATTTAGCACAGGTAAATAATTCCAGTATTGAGAATAAAACTGATTACAGAAAAATGAAAAAATACCCCCCCCCCAAAAAAACCCAAACCCTGCTAAAATATCCCAAAATACTAGATCTTAGAATTTTACCCTCTCAAGGCTTTTTGCAGGAGGGCAGATTTAAACTCAGAATTGAGCAACTAATATCCAGAACTTAAATAACTAAGCAAACTGAGCAGCTTAAGAGATACAGTAAGAGGAGATTAAGGCTTTACTCTAGTTCAAAATAAGCAGGAAGCTGAATGCCAGTCTCTGAAATGAGAAAGTGAGCTTCTCTGTAAGATACTAGCTACTCTAGCATGTAAGCATTCTTATTTTCTATAAGAAAATTATTCAGGCAGTATCTGTATTATACCATAAAACAGGAATACTCTTGAGATATTGAAAAGTTATGCAGAGAAAGAAAATTGTCAGCCCAATGCAATTCAAAGTTAGTAAAATAATTGCTGAAGAACAGTTAAATACATTTTACTTACAGTTAAGATAATTGTGTTTCTTTAGCACTCATCTGCATAAATATAAAAATAAAATAATTCAAAAGTTACATCATATAATGTTTAATATAAAGGGTACCAAATTACATTCAAAATCCATATGCAAAGACCTTACTGCATCTTATAGAGATCATTTCACACATCCTTGAAATGAAAACACTTTAGATAAAACTCGGCACCTGTTTAAAATTACACAGCAAGTCTCACATAATGTTTTACTAGAAGAAAAAGAAATAGAGTGTCCAAATAAAATGCAGGGGAATTTACTGGCACAGTGTAATTACTTGTGTTGGAATTTGTCCAGGACACTGCAGTTAAAGGTCCTACTCTTACGGAAAATCCCACTAGCTATTTAATGGTTTCAAATGGTAGAGGCTGGGGCATGATTTGATGGCTGATATAAAGTAGGTAATGAGAATCTCTGGAAGGTGTTTGTGTTTGAGTCTGCTTTCACTCTAGTTTGAGGATAGCATAGCATTTACTGTTCTGCGCAGTTACCAATAGCAAGAAAAGTATAGTAGCAAGTAAAGAGTATCTATAGCAGCAAGCAAACAGAAATATTAGGTCTTCAGAAAGCTTTGTGATCCACTAAAGGCTGTAAGTGTTTTTCTTGGAATTAGGCATACATAATATTGAAAGTAAAGGGTATTAAAGGTCATGACTCAAAGAACCACTGTCAGTATAAGAAGCAAAATCATTAGGGAGACCAGGAAAAAAGCAAACCTTTCAGGGTTGTACTTCGAATATAGTCACAGTCCTGCATAATTCTGATCTGAATTGGTAGCTCTGTAAATAAGATCTCTCATCCTAAAATCTTATTAGGGAAGGACCACATTTTATACTGCAAATAAGAGCTGGCAAGCAATATATGAAAAATATTAATCTGCAGTGAAAACTTTTCCTCTGTCTATGAGAGAACTTCCAAATACTTAGGTCCTGGCAAAAAAAGAAATAAACCTTCTCTCTGATATTGCTGTTTTAACAGTGTGTGTAATCAGAAAACAAATACATATTAACATAATTTGGGAAATAATTTGGGAAAAATCAATCTTGTAAGTATTGAAAATGGATTGTATTCTAATATTGTTTCTTGGAATATAGTTTATCTTATGAAAAGGCAGATTCCAATAAATGAAGGACATGACCACAAAAGATCATATGCAAATAAACAGGTATGTTTTAGCAGGTATTGAGCAGAACTAGCTATAAAATTGTCGTGTCCATGCATGCACACTGTCATATCTGTGCATGCACAGTTTTTTTGTGGGATTCAAAAGAATATGAATACCACAACACACTTTAACCCTCTGATATTGTTAGACAGATATTTTAATTTTGAAACCAATTCTTATGAAATGATTCATAAAAATCTTTCAGTGTTCTTACAAAATATTTTTAAAAATTATTTTCTCCTCTTCTTTACAGCCAATGCTGTTATAAACACATGTAAGTCAGAATGTGAAAGCAAAACCTGGCATGTAGATTTTATTTTAAATTGTTCTTATCTAGCTTGTCATTGCATCTGCATTTTTTCAAGGTAGCTAATATAATTGTGTTGTTCCAGTTTTCACTATTTTTAAAGTAAAAATAGAAACACACTCCTTATTTTTCATCAAAGATAAATTGCAGGAACTGCCTTCTCTGTTCTAGTGACTAATGAAAGAGACAGATAACTAGTTTATGAGAGATTAAATGTTCCAAAACTTTGGATGACATGATCTCTACATTGCAAAAAAATAAACACCCAGAAAACTAAAGTGTCATTGAAAATCTGCCTTAAATATCATTGAATGGTAATGATATCTATACCCCTAAGAAATGGTTTTTTTCAAATTTATACTCTCAAATGAACAAAAATGTCTTTAAAGTAGACTTAAAATATGCCATTGCCTCACTTTTTCAAATGGCAAATATACTGCATATTAACTCATTCTTCTCAAAGTTTTACCTTGTGTTTTTGCTATAGGATGAACAACTTTAGTACATCAGCTATTAAAAGGCAGAGTTTTAAATATTATGTGTGGCTTTAAAGCCTGAGGCTCTTTTCCTCCTTTGGTTACTGATGGGGAAGACAAGATACAGAACTCCTAAGTCTTTGTTACAATTTCATCTTATTATTTTCCTTCATATTTTCTTTTATGGCCTTAGAATCAAGGATACACCATTGTTGTTCATCTCTGAAAAGCATTTATTTTTATCCAAGTTACTTTGACCAAATAAATATGATTTCACAATGGCTCTCAAACTATTATTATTAGTGATTCTGATTATAAAAGATTACTTGCAGCTTTCTGATTAAAATATTTTTAAGTTAAATCCCTGCAGTTACGCACAAGATTTTTTAATTGACATTGAATAAAAACGATTCTATAGAAAAAGATTCTTCATTAGAAAATAAGTCAGATGAGTTGTTTTTAACCTGTTCTAAAGAATGAAAGGTAACTAGTTGTTATCAAAACCTCTGAAAAAAATCTTACTATATTCACAGTGGTATATTGGAAGAAAGCTAGTAGAGTGATTAAAAATTTGATAATAAGTCAAATTTTGCAGGCTTTATTTACTGCAAGTTTATAAAAAAATATTAAAAGAAAGATTCAGTCTCTGGCTTATATTTTTCTTTCTGAGAAAAAATTATAAAGTGTTACTATAATGAATTGTTCTATTTTAAAGAGTTATTAACATTCTTCTGTGGAACCTCTCTATGTACAGTTTGTAAGTTTTGTGTTATACTGAGGACATATAAGTTCTTCCAGAGTCTAACGAGAAATTCCACTTCTAGTTCTGTATATCCCACTTTACATTGAAATCCCACCACTCTATAACACAGGAATTAGTGTAGCAAAGTTCTTGATCTTAGTAGTTCATTATTCCAGGTGAAGTATTTTGCAGAAAAAAAGACCAGCTTTTTTTTTTCTTCCCCTGCCTCCCCAAGTCCGGACGATAAAAAGTGGCTTTTTTTTTTTTTGTTTCATAAGATGTTTTCTTTCTATGCTTGTCCTGAATTGATAGAAATCTCTTGTCAGAATGTGTTATGCTCTGCCCCTCAATACCTTTGGTGAGGTGATGGACAGCACAGGTAGTTATACTCTGGACCTGGTTGCATCCTTCTTCTGTTAAATCCTTCCTACTTATTTTCCTCTGGTGGTCAGTTGATCCTGGCTAGACAGTAAGTGCCCACGAAATCTTTCTATCACTCCCCTCCTCAGCTGGAAAGGGAAGGAAAAATTATAAAAGAAATCATGGGTTGAGGTAAGAACATAGAAAGATCACTTGCAAGATAATCTCATGGGCAAAATTGGCTTGATTTGGGGAAAAATTGTTACAAATCAAGTCAGAGTAAGATAATTTCTCCCACCCCTCCTTTCTGGGCTCACCCTCACTCCCAAGTTCCCTATCCTTCCCCCTACAGAAACACAGGGGAGTGGAAGTTATGATCAGTTCATCATACATTATCTCTGACATTGCTCACAGTCATCCCCTTTGTGCTTTGGCATGGAGTCTTCAGTGGGCTGCCGGTGGATCTCTGCTCCACTGCGGCTGCACAGTAACAGTCTTCATCACCATGGGCTGCCAGGTGATCTCTGCTCCAGTGTCTGGAGCACATATTGCCCCTTCTTCTTCACTGGCCTTGAGTGTCTGCAGAACCCTTGATTTCACAGATTTGCTCTCCTCACTCTGCTATTGTTTGTGCCACAGGGTTCTTTTCCCCCATCTTAAATATCTTAGCCTAGAGGTACTATTACTGTTTCCTATGGGCTCAACCTTGCCCAGCGGCAGGTCCACCTTGGAGCTGGCTGCCACTGGCTCTGCTGGACATGGGGGAAACCTCCTGCAGCCTCTTGCAGAAGCCAGTCCTGTGGCCTCCCCTCACTACCAAAACCTTGCCATTTAAAACCAGTACATGTCTACAGTTCCTTGCTTTCTACGGCTCCTGTGTACAGGTATGGGTTACTTTATGTGCTGTAGTCCCCTCAGGGGTGTCCCTGCTCTGGCATGGGTCATCCGTGACTCCAGAAGAAGAATTTTTCCTCATAGCATGGACCTCCTTCCAAGACTGTGCATCCAGCTATGAGCCCAGTGTCATGAGTTGAACCAGGACGTTGTGTTCCAGGAAATTAGGTCTGAGTGAACACACACTGGCAAAAGGGGTTAAAAAGGGGAGATTTTTCAGGAAGTGCCCTCTTTGCCTCTGGCCTTCAGGAAGGTAACGTGAGGGCTGTGCCTGTGGCCATGGGTGGCCTGGGGAGGGACTAGGCCTCGCAGTCTCTCTCTCCCGAGAGGGAGGGAGGGCCTGGCCTGATCTCATGTACCACGGGAGCCGGGGGGGTTAGCCCCCGGTAGATCGGTCCCAGGCCACTCTCCTCACTGGGGAGGAGGTGGTGGAGCCTGGGCAGATGGCAGAGAGCTTTTCCTTTCCCTCTGCTCTCCCCGCTGCCAACAGGGAGGGTGGGGGGAAAAGGGAGGATGGGGAGTGCTTGGTTGCATGGTGAGAGCAGCCGGGCGAGCGGCCCCAGGTGGTGTCCCGATGTGGGGGGGGCCCTCAGGGAAGCCTGGAAGGGTCCCAGGGCCCCGGCCAGCAGGGTGGAGCAGGACCCTGTCCCCCGTATCTACAGCCGCAGCTGACATCATAGACTACTGTGGAAGAACCAAGATAAAGATTTAACCCCTTCCTGCCTTCGGAGAGATACTGCTGAAGGGAGAGAGACGGCAAGAAAGCTTCATGGAAGAAAATGGACTATTTCTTAGTAGTTTTGGGGAATGCTATTCTGGTTGGGGTGTGGACTGAGAGAATCTTCACTAAATACTAGATAAACATTTTAAACGGTACTCCAAGAAGGCTGAGAGATGGACCCCTGCAGCATTTGCAGGCAGCTGTAGGGCTTTGGGACATTTGACATGGAAGCTACCAGGAGGACAGGGTTTTTCTGGTGATGGGTGTGTGAGAATTGAGTTTGGATTGTTGGGAAGGAGGGGAGGTACTTTTTGATATTTTCAGGGTTTTTTTCCCTTTTTCCTCTTGTGTATGTGAATAAACTATCTTTGTATCTCAGTTTTAGGGTTGTTTGGCCTTTATTTTACTCCCTGGTCATGTTCTCACCAATGGGCAAATAGTCAAACCAGGACAATTGGTGGAGATGCCAGGGAAACAGTTTAAACCCAAGACATTTGGTGGCCCATATGGGGAATTGATTTGAGGGAACTGTGAGATAAATGGTCAGGAGAATTTAAAGGCAAAGCATGTGTTGGTTAAGTACCTAGGGGTGGTAGCACCAGCAATGTCCTTTCTACCATGTCTCTCTGCTTCTTCCTTCATTTTCTCCAAAACTCCAGGTTTTGTTTTTTTTCACAGTTCTCCTCTGATGTTCTCTTTTGTGCTTCTGCCCATGTTCCCTCTCACAGTTTTCCTTGCTATGTCTCCTCACTTCTTTCAGTTTGTTTGTCCTTTTCGTATGTTCCCACATGAGTCCTCATATCTCCTCACAGCTTCCACCCTTATTTATATCTGATGAGTGGTGCTATGTGTTCCCCTCACCAGCTGCAGCTGTGGGACACAGCAGGGTGTTTTCAACCACTGCAGAGCCAAGAGCTCATGTTCTCCTTCTAAACAGGTGTTAATCTGAGGGGCAAGAGCAAAGAAACATCATGGTATCACTTCTGAGAAGGATTAACAGGCAGAAACATGATAGGAAGGAGCACTGCTCCTATCCATTAAAAACTCAGGAAGCATAATAATATAGAGATGGAAAATGCTGAGATCCAAATGCAGCAACGTGTGAGAGCAGCACAGCCTGAGATTTCCCAGACCTGCATGACATCTTCCAATTATTATTGCTTATGAGAAAAAACAGATACAGATAAACAGATAGTACTTGATTTGATTTTATGAAAGAAAGAGTATGAAAATAGATGCCATTAAGATCATAAATCACATTATGTAGCAGATACAAATAAAGAAGTTATACACACTGTGTAATGAAAACCATTTGTTAAAGCATGAAATACTTATATTTTACACAGAAACTGCAATACATAATTTAAAATACATTCTAAAATGCATCTCTTTATAATATAATAGGTCTGCCATGTGGACAATTTTCAGGTAAAATATTTTCTTAGACTCAAAGTATATTGTATTAATCAAGAGAAATATATCACTTTCTATGTTTTTCATATAAAACCTGGCAATACCAGAAGTCAGGAAATTCATTAAATTTCATTGCTTAGCCTTAGCCTTCTTGCATCTATCATAACCTCAGTCATGGGTCACCAGTTCATATTTTGTTATGGCCATTAGAGCTGTTTGATCCTGACTTGTTAACAATAGCACACTGTTACTTCTGCTGCATCTCATGTACAAGACGCTCTACAGTTCTGCTGGAAGATAGTTTGCATTTTGGAGAAAGACAGTTTAATAGTTATTCAAAAAATATAAATTGGTAAGGAAGATACATAAACTGAAATACTACTAAGTAATAGCTCCTTTATTTAACTTCTACAGGGAAAAAATTAGACTTTTTAGACTTTCTATGTTTAATACATGCAAATGTGCCTTTGAAACAGAGGGTTTATGTATGTTATTTCCTCAACTGGGTCTCCACATTGTCTGGGAAAGTGTTATTTGGCCTAAAGCAAAGCCGTGACAGAGATTATGTTAACAAAGAAAGGGATAGTCATGGCCAAGAGCTCATTCTCATGCCTCTGTTTATTAACTCGTATTGATATAGCAATAGACTTTATGGCCAAAAGCTGTGTTCTGATAATTCACTCTGTCATTTTGCCTAATGCTGGCCATTAGGCAACAAGCAATTAATTTTTTATTCATTATTTTTGCTACTGATCTATTACATATTTCTTACAAAAGCACTGAGACCTGCAAAAAATTATCAAGTGAGCCTTGACTCAGGTTTCTTCCCATACTGACAGTGCCATAAAGCTTCAACTGTTGAGTTCTTTCTTCCTAGAATCATAGAATTATGGAATCATGGAATCATAGAATTGTGGAATGATAGATAGGCTTGGGTTGGAAGGAACATTAAAGACCTAGTTGCAGGATCTTGCACTTGGTCATGTTAAACCACATGAGATTCCCATGGGCCACTTCTTGAGCTTGTACAGGTCCCTCTGGAAGACATCCTGTTCTTCAGGGGTGTCAATTACACCACTCGGTTCATTGTCATCTACAAATTTGTTGAGCATGCACTTGATCCCTTTATCCATGCTGTTAATGAAATTAATTATACTGGTCCCAATACAAACCCCTGAGGAAAACCACTTGTCACTGATCTTCATGGGGATTCTGAGCTGCTGACCATTACTCTCTGGGTGTGACCATTCAATCATTTTCTTATCCATGTAACACTTCAGCCTTGGTTAAGTTGTGATGATTGTCTTGAATCTCCTCCTTGTTCTCTGTGTGCCCAAGCACAGATTCCAGGAAGATCTGTTCCATGATCTTTCCATGCACAGAGGTGAGGCTGACAGGTCTGTAGTTCCAAGGGTCTTCCTTTCTACCATTTTCAAAGATGGGTACAATATTTCCCCTTTTCCAGCAACTGTGTCTTCACCTGACTGCCATAACTGTAGGAGAAGGGAATACAGGTGGTGTTGCCCCTGATAAGTAACAGCTGTGTTAATTACCTAATACAGCCTCGCCCCGATGAGTCACAGTTATAGCCAATAAAGATAAATGTGATAAAAGGGAGTTGGTTAGCTGGTAAGGGAGAATCATGAAGGAGCAATGTTGAGGAAGAGGGAATGAGAAGATTATGATGAGGAAGAACCCTGGAGAGAGAGAATCACTGCTGTGAGGTCAGTCTGAGTCTGCAGTTAGAGCCTGTTGTTGGAACCTGCAGTCATAGTCTAGCTAGGTAAAAGCTAGGCTTCATTCAGAGTCTGCAAACCAATACCTGCGGTCATAGTTTAGCAGGAAATAACCAGAAGTCAGGCTGCAAGGGAAACCTGTCGTAGCAGCTTGCTCCCGCCAGCGTCAGTGAATAGTTTGATGGCTAAACTGTAAAGAGGAATAAACCAGGACCCGTTTCATGCTATGATAAACAAGAAGTCTGTGTCTCAGCTGATTTCTACCCTCTAACAAGAAGATTGCTGCAACACATAATTTTTCAAATATCATGAAGGATGACTTGGCAACAGCACTGGCCAGTTCCCTCAGGACTGTGGGATGTGTCCCATTAGGTCTCATAGAGTTATGCACATTCAAGCTCTTCAGGTAGTCATGAACCTGATTTTTATTCACAAGGGAAGCCCTTTGCTCCCTCAACCTCCATCCGCTCTAGAGGTGAGGTAAGAGAGTTGGCAGCTGAAGACTGAGGCCAAAAGGTTGAGTACCTCAGCATTCTCCTCATCTTTTGTTAACAGTTTTCAACCATTGTTTCAGCAGGGGTATACCTTCTTTGAGCTTTCTTTTCTGGTTTCCATACCTGCAGAAGCTTATTATTTGTGATCCTTGCCAGGTCTAGCTCCAGCTTCTCACCTCTTTCTTACACAACTTCACCTCTATACTCTTCCCAGGTTGCTTGTTCTTGTTTCTACTGCCTGTGTCTTTACTCCTGGGTATTGTTAGCTCTTTCATTCTATGGAAGATTTCCTTAAAGATCTGTCAGCTCTATTTCACTCTCTTGTCCCTGACAGCATTCTCCCTGGGGATCCTATTGACTGTCTCATAGAAGAGGTGGATGTTTGCTTTCCTGAAGTTGAGGGGCCTAACTTTACATCTTACCTGACCTGTATTCCTCAGGACTGCAAACCCCAGCAATGTATGATCACAGCCCAGGCTGCCTCCAGTCTCGATGTCCCCTCTTAGTTCTTTTCTATTAGTGACCATCAGATCCACTATTGTTCCCCTCTAAGTCTCTTATCTGGCTCAAGAGTTATTGTTTTGGCTCTTAAAATGTGTCTAATTTAAAGTTTCATTTTTGTCTAAATTCATTTTGCATACTTTTCTTTATAATTGTCTTGGTATTTCTCATATATTCTGCATTGAGAAATCTTCTCACAGATGCATCCTCTTCTATATGTTTTTAGCTAGGTTATGATTCCTTTGTCTTTGTCTCTCCTAAATGCCCATGCAAACTGGGTGAAATCCAGCTCTAGACTCAGTTATTTGTACCCAGATACCTGTAATGTAGGTATCTACGTGCAGACTTGATACATGTCTAAGCTTTTGTCACAGTCTGTAGTGGTCTAATCAACACAAACGCTCCTAGTAAAGTGTTCATGTAGATGTGTGTCTTTTAGAATGAGCTAAAAATCTCGCTGTATGCATCAATTATATGGATCAAAGCCCCAGACTAGTTGTACAATTATAAATAGCTCATGTTATTTTAGACACCTGAAGGCATCTGAGATATCCATGCAGGAATGAAAAATGTTGCATAGGACATGCAGGAGAGACACAACCACCTAGAGTGATACCTAGAGGGCCATACACATAGCTAATTCAGTCATTCCTAAAATACATACTGAATATAAAGTAAGCTAATCATTTAGTTCACTTGTAGACATCTACATTACAGACATCTCAATTGTATATCCCTGTATCCAATGCAACCCAAGTTGCGAGGGCTAAATCCAAACTCTTGTGAAACTGCATTTTAGTTCTTGTATCACTTTTGCAAATTGTTGTCAAATTCAACCAATTCTTAAAATAAATTTCTGACTGTGAAATTCTACTGGGGATCTTTTCAATGCTGAGTACACATGTAACGTCTCCTTTTTATTCCCTCTTAACAGTCCATACTTCTATGGAGCTTTTATTGTTGATGCTGCCTTGCGTAGTTGATCTTCCATAATCTTCTAAATCCTGTCTCAGAATAATGTCTTTTCACTGTCCATTTGACTATATCAAAATGAAAAGCATTTGCAGAATATCAATTGGTATTTTTTCCCTGAAATGTTGTGACAATTTTCTTCACATACCAAAAGCAAGAATCTCCAGTAAATTAGGAATTAAAGCTAATGTAGCGTTTAAAACCTGAAAAACTTTCTGCTTCCAAAAGCTTTACCAACTGGGATAATATGCATTAGGAATTTATAGAATCACCAGGTTGAAAGAGACCTTAAAGATCATCAAGTCCAACACATGCCCTAACACCTCAACTAAACCATGGCACTGAGTGCCACATCCAGTCTTTTTTCAAACACATCCAGGGATGGTGACTCTACCACCTCCAGCTTGAGACTGTGTCCTCTCATTCTGTCAGTTGCTGCCTGGAGAGAGAGAGACCAACCCCCACCTGGCCACAACCACCTTTCAGGAAGTTGTAGAGAGTGATAAGGTCACCTCTGAGTCTCCTTTTCTCCAGGCTAAACAACCCCAGCTCCCTCAGCCATTCCGTACAGGGCTTGTGTTCCAAGCCCCTCACCAGCCTTGTTGCCTCCTCTGGGTGTGCTCAAGAGTCTCAACATCCTTCCTTCCAAGGGACCCAGAACTGGACACAGCACTCAGTGTCCTTCCTAAACTGAGGGGCCAGAACTGGACACAGCACTCAAGGTGTAGCATCACCAGTGCCGAGTACAGGGGAAGAATGACCTCCCTGCTCCTGCTGGCCACACCATTCCTGACACAGGCCAGGATACCATTGGCCTTCTTGGCTACCAGGGCACACTGCTGGCTCAAGTTCAGCTGCTGTCACCAGTACCCCAGGTCCCTTTCTGCCTGGGCACTGTCCAGCCACACCGTCCACAGCCTATAATGTTGCAGGGGATTTTGTGGCCAAAATGCAGGACTCAGCACTTGGACTTATTAAACTTCATGCTATTGGATTCCACCCTTCCATTCAACCATTCCAGGTCTTTCTTTAGAGCCCTTCTCCCTTCCAACAGATTGACGCATTCTCCCAGCTTAGTGTCGTCTGCAAATTTAATAATGAAAGACCCAATCCCCTCATCCATTCTGCTCCCTGACACCATCTACCAACCCAAGAGGACAGTTGTCCTGAGGACAAACGGACTTCTCACTAAAGACTGTGGCAAAGAAGGCCTTAAGCACTTCTGCCTTCTCCTCATCTGCAATTACTAAGTTCCCTCCCTCATCCAGTAGAGAACAAATTTGGTCTTCCCGTTCCTTTTTCCATTAATATATTTATAAAAACATTTTTTATTTTCTTTTACAAAAGTTGCCAAATTAAATTCAAACTGAGTTTTGGCTTCCCTACTTTTCCTACATGCCCTAGCATATGCCCTTAAGAGAGACTTCCTGTGAGACCTGAGAGACCTGACTCTCCTTCCAAAGATAATGCATCCTCTTTTTATTCCAAAGTTCCTTTGAAACCTTGTTACTTATCCAGGCTGTATGCACATAGCATTTGACAAGCTCTTTCTTTTAGAAGCTTACTTCAAAGCATGTTTACCCTGCATCGCCTAGGGAAGGCTGACCTGAAACAGAGACTGGACAGAGCTAGAGAATAAAGTAGGCATTTATTGAAAGGCCTCCAGGATACACCTTGGGCAGGACAAGAGCCTGACCAGGGCTACACCCAAGGTAGACCCAAAATGGTCACAAACATGGCTGACTGGTCACGAGGTCTTACATTTTTATAAGTTTTTGTCCATTTGCATATTAGGGCCTAATTGTCTAGTTACAGCTTCAGGCTGTGAGGTCCCATTTTTCTTGTTCCTCCCTTCAGTTGACCATTGTTTAGGCTTTTGGGCGTGAAGGTTGTCCTGGGTCTTGAGCAGGAGAAGGATTTGTTTTGTCTTCCTACTCTGTGAAGAGAGCTTACTAGCACTTAATATGAGGCTCAGAACTACACCCCTAGGCAGAACAGAATCTGAAAAACACCAAAGCTAAAACTTAAGGCATCACCACCACTAGAGATTTTTGCACCAAAAATAAAACTACAAGAAGATCAAGAGAACTTCACAGGCTCAAAGGAAGCAGAGACAGAGATTTTGTTGGTGATGGTTAAACTGGTGTATGCATCCTAATAGTAGTTTAATTCCTCCAGAAAATATTTCTACCACACAAGAACATGCTAACAGATTTTCTTTTTTGAGCTTAAGGGTAAATACCACTTTAGTAGACTTCCGTAGACTTCACTAGAGGGACAAATTATTTATATGGGGGAAAAAGACAGTCAATAAAATACACCTGTAAAACATCTTGTAAGAAAGGAGGATAATTTAAAAATCAATGTATTATCCAGCTCCCAATGAATAGAAATGTTCTTTTTTCATTGGTGCTTTTGTAGAACTCTTGCCATGTTATAAATGTAACATGCAAAAAACCCCTTGCTGCTAATTAGTCTTCGCCTTTTGTTACAACTAATATGTGTCTAAGTACAGCAGTCTAGAAAGACCATAAGACTTTCAGCTACCTTCATGACTGGAGATGTATGTCCTTGCTAGAACATGAAACAAACATTTCAGCTAGTATTATTGATCTTTAATCTGGGTTGAGCAAAATCTGATGGCTTCAGTTTTGCTGTTTGTGGGTTAACAGTACCAAAATAGAAAAAAAAGGAAGGTAGCTCTTATGTTGCCAGAGCAAATGCCTGATGCAAGAGACTGATCTTCTCAAACAACACAGATTAGAAGCTTATCAGTAAGGATGTGATACTTCTGGTCATTTGCCAGACTTTGAGAACTAGAATTCTCTCTCTCTGAACATGCCAAAATATTTTTCAATAAAGTTTCAAAGACAGGACTGAATTCCAGTATAATTACATTCGGGGGGGGGGGGGGGAGAAAAATNGGGGGGGGGGGGAAGAAAATGTGATAGAGTACTTAAATTGCCGGTTCCTTACATTTTAGCCTTTAACTTCAGAGGCTGTAGATCACCACTTTTCAGACAGTGCCAGCAAGGTTTTATGTATCACGTAATCCCATTTAAATTCTGCAGTGAGAAGCTAATTGAGACTTACATGATGTGTCATCCCTGTGCAGGCCATCTGCACAGGCTGAATTGCATTCAGAATCAGCCTGTGAGAAACTACAGAGTACCCAATTGCTGCTTGCTGGGAAAATAAGTTAAAAATTTATCTCCATCTAAAATAATGTGGTAAAATGAATTACAAGCAGTTATGAAATAGTCCAGACTTCTGTATTTCTATATTGGTTGATCAGCTTCAGCTCAAAACCTGTTTTCACTCTCTCCAAAGAAGCTGTCATTTGGCTGTTTTATCTTTAAAATTCAAGGCACTGCAAGTAACCCAGCAACTGATCCAGAGTCCTTATCCTCTGGAAATAAAGAAATGTTCCTTGAGGTTTTCTATATATTGCATAATAAACTCTCATCCTCCCAACCCTCCCCCACTCCCAAATATATCTTTCTAAAGTTACCATAGTCAAAATAAGAGTGACAATGGCAAAGGAGGAGAGGGGAAATCAATTTATAAAGCATTGTAAAATTATGGTCAGATTATCAGATTTTTACATAATGTAGGACCATAATAGTTTCTAGGCAACAAAATTAAAACAATCTCTTTTCAAATCTATAGAAACCATCTTCTTATGCATGCCTGCTTTATTTTTGTAATCTTTTCTTCTGTTCGTGTAAATACCTCTAATTTATGTCTTCAGTAAATAAACATTCAGTCAAATCTACACTTTGAACAGTAAATTATATCTCTGATCTCAGCTCTTTCTTTTCTTCCACTTCCTAACTATGCTGGAATGCATGAACAAAAGCAAAAAAAAAGCCTGTGGGTGGCTTTACTTGGACTATTACGGGAAGTGGTTTGCTCTGGTGATCAGTCATGACTAACTAGTTTTAACAACCAACAAATATTGCTAGAAACAGACTAATTGTATAAGCATTCTGTATTTAAACAGATACAGCAATAAAATTAATAATTATAAAGAGAAAAAAATCTTTTTTAAAAGAGGATGTATATAGAAATTTGGCCAGCGAGATTGTACTTTTCCTGGTTAGATATATAAAGATGTTTGTATAGAAAGGAATGGAGAAAGAACAGTCAAATAAACAAGGAACAAAGCATTCCAACGTTGGAAATGCATTGATGGATAACAGATTATGAGAGTGTGAACAAGAGCCTGTAGCATACCCAAGGCAGTATGAATCACACCTACTATAGGTTCTGTGTTGTGGGATCATGGTTTTAAAATATGCTTGGAAAAGTAAATGTAATGAAGGTTAATATTATTTAAAACATTTTATTGTGGCAGGTGAGATTCCTATGGAATGTATTTGCCTTTTTGTTGTTATAAATAACTGTTTGCCTTTGAATTTTTTTCTGGTCATTTGCAAGCTGACTGTTTTCTAGAAACTTCCTTTCCCCACCTGAAAGTGGAATGTGCTGATGGACTGTGAGATGGGCAGGTCCTAACATGAAGGGTAAGAGCTTGAGTACAAAATTTTATGTGTTTGTGCTAAAACTCTTGTGCCTACTATCATCTTATCTTTTAAGATAAAAACAGTCATGTACATGGAGCTCAGAAAGGCTTCTGGTTTCGGGATGGTTTTGCTTTGATTCTTTCAAAGGTTATTTTAATATATTCCCTTCACCTCACAGCAAAAGTGCAAGAGGACCAAGTAAGGGCTGATTTCTGAGAAGCTGTATAAGAATAACAAACTCTAAATTATTCTCTTTATTGCCTGGGGATATTTTGTGTCACATTAAACTAAATACCTGTGTGGTAAAAAAGGAATGAGGGATGGAGAAGACAAGCCATCCTTCTAAGGCAAATACAGAGTTTTATAGAACTATGGAATGGCCTGGGGTGGAAAGGGTCTTGAAGATGTTTTAGTTTCAACCCCACTGCCATGAGCAGGGACACCTCACACTACGCCATGTTGCTCAATGCCCCCTCCAACCTGGCCGTGGAGTTTACTAGCTTCATCTACATCTGTGTTTGTTACCAGACATATAAAAGCGGTAGATTGTTGAACAACCCAAGCAGTTTGCAGATTCCTTCTTTACAGATAATAGAGCTTCTTGAAAAGAAAAGAAAAAAACCAAACCAAAACAAAAAAAGACAGCTTTTAACTTGCACAAAACACTTTTATTTGACTATAGATGTTGCACCTTTCTTAGCTCTGTAGAAAGATGATTTCCTTTAACTTACATAGGCAGTGAATCAGATAATTTTAAATAGCAGCTCTAAAAACACTTCCATCAAAAAACGGCATACACAAATATGGTTCAAAGGGGTTTTTGGGATTGTGGGAAGGATTTGTAAACTGTGTGGAGGAAAACTACAATAAATTTCTACACTAAAATAAAGCAAATTTCTTACTGAAAAATGAAACCTCTCTCTCTTAAATACAGTTGATAAGAGGCTAACAGCTAGACTGGAGAACGTTATCCATGGAGAATGACAATCCGACGTATTGAGTATAGAATTCTCCAAAGGTTTGACAGCAATACTATCACATAAATGTTCAGGGATTGCAGACAAAAATACTTCTTTTTTGGGTTTCATTTTTTCTTGTTCTGAAATGAAAGGGTCTTTTCCTTTTTTTATTAAATATTTAATCAAGAACTCAAATTTCTATAAACACACAGACCGCCTCCCACTTCTGAGGAAACATTTTCAAAATGTCCAGGTCTTTTTCCGGTAAAAAAAAATGTTTCCCAGGTAAAATGCATGGAAGAGCTTCTTGAGGTTTTGAAGCCTTGAAGTTTAACAGAATTTATAGAGAAATACACCTGTGATTTGTTCCTTATTGCTCCAGATACACCCACAGAAAAAAATGCAAACCACATTTGCTGCCAACAAATAAACTCTACTCAGTTGATGCTTCAAAGAAGAAAAAAAGGAGAAATAAAACTTCATTGCAAACTAGACATTTATATACAGTCCTTTCATAGTGATCAAAGCCAGACATGAAGATGATGAAGAACTGGCTCCAGAAAATATGCACAAGACTCATTGTATGACCAAGTTTGCTTATTTAGATTTTTCTGTCATAGCCATTTTTGCTTCATCTGTCACTAAAACCACAACAACTTTCCAAGTTTTGTTTAGCAATATATTCATGTTCTCTACTGAATATTAATAACCACAACAAATATAATACTTCAGGGTTTGGATTTTTTTCCTTATACACTTTCTAAATTCAACTGAAATCTGAACTCCCTTTTTCAGGAGCTACGTGTGCATATCTAAGAGCACTCAGGCAGAAGAGACAGGAAGTGGCTTCCAGTAGCTAGAAGATACCTTGGAAAAAACTGCCAGTCTCATGACAGTTATATGCATGTCTAAAATGATCATATAATACTAATTCACTTAAATTTAAAATGAAAGGTTCATCAACCAGACATTTGTATGATGTGAATTTACAGAGATATATTCTAGAGAGAAATAAAAAATTTAGCTTATATACTGTCCTTGTTGCATAGGTGCATTTACTATTAATATCAATGGAACCAATGTCTATATATAAAAAGACTCTTTATTTATGAGGTCTGATATGAAAGCAGAAGAATTATGAACTATTGGAAGAAGGATTGAAGTTATGTTAAATGAGATATGAGCCTCATATAATTCCTACTGCATTTAAAAATATTAAGCCTAATCAGAAAAGGATTGAAGCAGTAACTTAACAAAATATCTTATGCATCTGAACTTTAAAAATTACAGACCATGGTTATTATAAATGATTTTTAATAGCAAAAATTAAAGTATAGATGGGAATAACATGTCAAGAAAAAAATTAAATAATATATTTTGTGTAATTGGTTGTATGAGAAAGCACATATAAAATTTTTATTTTTTCGTTTTTTTAGTGTTCTACTAGCAAATTTGAAGTTAACTTAATGAAATAAAAACAAAATAATCTGATGTTTCGGTCTACAATGACACATATCTCCTTACAAATAAATGTCCTTGAGACCAAATACTCTGGGTTAAAAGCTAAATTAAAAACTATAACTATTTTTATCAGTACATGAGCTGCATATATGCTTTTCTGAGCTTTAAATATGCCTCAATTTTTTGACACTTCATTATGTTTCAGCATTCTTTGCAGGTAACCTAATATCATTAGCCAGAATAATGGTTCCAAGAGGTAAAATTGAAAAAGAGAAAGTGAGGCAGAAAGATACCTGTCCTTTCAAAACAGTGGGGTACTCTTTAAGGTTGAAACATTAATGGTAGTAACTCAAGTCTCCTCACAGTTGGAACAGTGTCCAAAGGTTTGATTTGATAAGAGAAAAGAATCTCCTAGATATCAGGGTCACTCTTTTTAAGTGCTATATCTGTATGAAGAGATCTACGACATTTTTACCCACAGATTTTCAAGTTTTTGCTCAAGCATATAATACTTGAAATGGTATTGCTAAAATAGTACTTGATGAATGGTAATTATCACATTTTACAATTTATTGTATTTTATGCCTTACTTTCATCCAGTAAATAGAGCATTTGCATTTTTTCTTTTATTTTCTGTCAAGTCAAAAATTGAGTGGATGAAAATGTAACCAAAAAAAACCCCCCAAAAACCCAAAACCCAAAGAAACAAAAAAACCCAGGTTTTTTTTTTAGTATGAAAACCTTAACAGACAAAATATAACTCTAACTGGAGGAAGTTTAATTACACAGCTGTATTTTACACTGTAGAACTAGAGCAAGTGCAAAACAATAATGAAGCTTCTTAGAAAATAACGTTTGCTCTTCTGTTTTGGAATTACTGGGGCTGAACAGGTAATCATCTGAATTCATCCCAGGTGAAACTGAGCTTAGATGAAAGATGGTGACAAATGAATGTATACTATAAGTTCAGCCTGCATTCATTCTGTTGTGAACCATTTTCCCAAAGCAGTGGATAAGGTACACAATCATGTCTGGATACCACCTCCCAGCTCCAGAAGACTTTCAGTCTTTTCTCTGAGCTAAAAGTATAGAATAAAAGTATAGAATAAGCTGGTTTTATTCACTACCCGGATCATATAACCACTTGTTCCTTCTCAAAAAGAAAGAGGAGCAGTTCCTAAAANGGCCGCGCCGTGCCGTCCGAGCCCCGGCCCCGGCGCCACGGGCTCATCCCAGCCCGGCTGCCCGCGCAGCCGAGCCTTCCCTCCACTCCTTTCCCTCCTTGCCCCCCCCACCGCCGCTAACCAGTGGGCTGGGGTGGGGGGAAGGGAAGGGGGTCTCCCCCTTGCCCTCCGGGCCCCAGGCCCCCGCGGCCCCGGCCGTGGGGTGCCCGGGTGTTACCTTCCTCCCCGGAAGGCGAAAAGGGGCAGGACTTCCTGCCAAGGCTCTTTTAAACTCCCTCTGCTAGTGAGGTGTGGTCACGATACGTATTAAAACTTCCTGTGGGAAAGAACTATCTTTCCAAACTAAGTAAAACCACCACAAATGGTATTGCTAAAGTAGTACTTGATGAATGGTAATGATCATATTTTACAATTTATTGTATTTTGCGTCTTACTTTCATCCAGTAAATAGAGCATTTGCATTTTTTCTTTTATTTTCTGTCAAGTCAAAAATTGAGTGGATGAAAATTTAATCAAAAAAAACCCCCCAAAAACCCAAAACCCAAAGAAACAAAAAAACCCAGGTTTTTTTTTTAGTATGAAAACCTTAACAGACAAAATATAACTCTAACTGGAGGAAGTTTAATTACACAGCTGTATTTTACACTGTAGAACTAGAGCAAGTGCAAAACAATAATGAAGCTTCTTAGAAAATAACGTTTGCTCTTCTGTTTTGGAATTACTGGGGCTGAACAGGTAATCATCTGAATTCATCCCAGGTGAAACTGAGCTTAGATGAAAGATGGTGACAAATGAATGTATACTATAAGTTCAGCCTGCATTCATTCTGTTGTGAACCATTTTCCCAAAGCAGTGGATAAGGTACACAATCATGTCTGGATACCACCTCCCAGCTCCAGAAGACTTTCAGTCTTTTCTCTGAGCTAAAAGTATAGAATAAAAGTATAGAATAAGCTGGTTTTATTCACTACCCGGATCATATAACCACTTGTTCCTTCTCAAAAAGAAAGAGGAGCAGTTCCTAAAATTCCTACATGATGAGGGCATTCTCATTAAACTAAAAGAGTTTTGAAGACATAATTTTCAAGCCTCTTAAACATGTTGTTAAAGTAAATATTTGAACACAGTATCTCCTCTTTACAGATAAACAGTCGAGGTACAGAACATTCTACAGAGCTAGATGATTATGATGAAAAAATACAAAAGAAAACAGTATTTTTTCTGATGGTGTCATGCCACCATTTAAATTGTTAAATTATCACTAACCAAAACAACAAAAGATTATGATAATGTGAGTAAATAATCAAAGATTTTTTTTTTTTGTCTGAGAGTAGTCCAAATTTTAGTAAAAAATCTGGGACCTAAAATCAAGTTGGGACAGTACTTTCATATTTTGAAATTGAATTCTTGGCTCATCAGGGAGGATGTTGTAGATAGGATAAGTAGGAAAACTGTCATTTGGTAAATGATATTGGACCTTAGGTGTAATAAGCGCACAAACAGGTGAGTGGTGTTTCTCATACAGGTAGTTTTGACTTGGAACAAGAGAAACAGAAGAGGCATAGAGAACAAAAACATATGTCTTCAGGGTTAAATTGATGGTATCCACACTTTTAAGTGTGACTTTTGTGGTCAGTGCTACACCTTAAAAATATTCTGAATCTATGTCAGGATAAAAGCTAGATATTCATCATCCCTGTGTGCAACCTTGTTTCCTTGGAAGGGAGGAAATCATAGTGCAGTTCAAGCAATCCCCTGTTCTGGAGACTGAGAGTGCCTGAGATTCAGTATCCTGCAGTTCAAACCTGTCACTTAACACACCCAGGTATCTAGGCCTAGGTTCTTTTTATTTTTAATATTCTTTCTTTCTGTGATTTTATTTGGAAAATGTGCACTGGCATCCCACGGGGGAAGCAAAACTATTCTGAGCTCTTGTAGATGGAATAAGAGAAGAGGTTAAACATGCTTCCTTTCATTAGAACAAAGTTTTAAATTCTTTTATTGAAACGGAACAAAGAAAAAATATAAATCTCTGCCACCATTTGGATAAGAACATATTTGCTAAAAAGTATCTTTAATTGAAAAAAAACCCCCAACCTGATAAACTTACTACAGGAATACAGTATTCCTTTATTTTTCCAGCATTAAGCAAGGAGTTTTGTAAGGAGTTTGGAAAGACACATTCATATATATTTTCATACCTTGACATAGAATTCTTGATCTCCTATCATCAAAGACTTAACTGCTTATTATTCAGAAGAAAGAAGCCAAAATGAATAAACCTATCCATGCTGTGGACAAATGGTTCAGATATTTTACTAAACAACAACAACAACAACAACAACAACAACAACACCTACATATATAACTTAATAACAATCTTAAAAATGTTATCAAATAATAGCTGTAGTACTCCCCTTCCCAGAGAGCCACAAGATGACATCAGAGAGATCATCTACTTTTCTTTGAATAAGTAACACAGAAAGTTTCTTCTATATTAACAAACTAAGCAATAGCAGATCCTGTTTTCTGTTCCCGAGGTAGCAAATCCACATATGGTCACATTTGTAAAATTAAAATATCTTGGCCTGTTAAACTAGAATCCAAACTGTATATTTGAAAATGTAAACATGACTATTATGTAAGGAATTAAACACGGAGAAAACCTGCTTTAGTGAAAGTTTATAAACACCACCATTTTTGAGATGAGATTTCTGACTCAATTTCTCTACCTCTTGATGGTGTAGCCAAGTCAAGGTGCAACCAATAGCAACAATAAACCCAGTTCTGTGTCAATCTGAATGTCTGGATAAAAACAGTTCTCATTTCTTTCATGCTTACACTGGTCCTACAAACTGAGATTGCAACAAAAGGCCATATGCTTCCATTTTTCGAATTTGTCAAAGTCTTTCTGCAGGAAATGGAAACAAAAATAAAATTTAAATGATAGAAATAGGGGTGTTTGTAAAAAAGAAAAAAAAAAACTGAAACCAAACTGCTATCCAGTGATGAAAAATCATGTCCAGCAGCAAAATATTCAATCTTTTCTTATGGGCTTTACATTAGAAGGTACAACTCCATTTACTGTAAGATAACCAAACTGATTGTTATCAGATCTTCAACTTCTTACTAAATAGAGTACAAAAATGCCAATCACTATGCCACATATATAAAATGCTATATCACTATGATGTATATCTATTACACAATGCCTGAGTTATAGGTATGACAATACGGAATAGGACAACACGAACCAAGGTTCCTTGAAGTGCTTATTTTATTTATTATACTTCATATATATGTATATATACTGAAGGACAGAGATGAGATGAGGTGAAGTAATATCTGTATAGATAAAGAGCTGTCTACTCTAAGTTACTACAAACAATAAATCTATAGATAGTTCACTGATGTCTCTTCCTTCCAATAATGTTTCCTTGAAATCTTGCCAGATTTAAGTTTTGCTAAGAGAGTGTTCTGAATTGCCTTCTATTGTGCACTATTTAACATATTTATGTAGCTTCAAATATATGCATGTAATAGTGGAGAGAGATAATATATGGTCCTTGCCCGAAGGAGACCAGCTCTTGCAAAGAAACAGAAAGAAATGGTGCATAATAAAGTGAGAATAGAATTACTTATAGCTAGTCCAGGTGTGGGGTTTTTTTGAGAAGTAAGGGAACTTAAAAAGAGAGGAGCATATGGAAGAAATAATGTCTCTTGCAAACCACAGGACTGACAATATGGACTGCAATATGTACGGGCAGGGAGAGTTTTTCTTCATATGATGTCTACATTGATATACTACTTCTTATTGATCTGCTGTTAAAGCTGAGCCCCAAAACAAAAGAATGTTGGGGTTTGTTTTGGGTTTTTTTGTCTGTTTGTTTGTGGGTTTTTTGTTTTTGTTTTAGTTTGAGTCAACCGAGTAGACACTGCAGGCTAATTTACTCAGAAGTGTGACTTAACCAGGATGTGAGATCATTGTTTGTGAACTATGCTGACTGAATGTTTCTGTCTTGTTGAAATAGGCAGCATGTCAGTGGGAAGCTGAAACTATAGTTTTTCATTGCATGTAGTTTTATGTGGTCATCAGTGGTAGACCTGAAACACACAAGTTATTTAATGATCCTTGTGAGAGCCATGGTTTCCTTTGATGTATAAATAAGCTGCAGGTCTCATTGGCACTAGAGTGTCTCAAACTCCAAACAATTTTCACACATGTATGGGAAAAAAAAAGAGCACGTTTTGAACATCACACTTAATTGGACCCAGTCCAGGACACATGCAAGGGTAGGACCATACATGGCTGAAAGTTGGGAAACATCAAATATATCTATATATCACTTTTGTTACAATAAAGAGGTAGAATTCAGAAAAAAATGGTTATGCGTGTGAGAATATTTAGCTGTTACAAATCGGCCCATTTTACCCACGAGGCATAGTACTCAACCAAAAGAGTTTAATGTTCCTTTAATATATCCATTTATTTGACATAGGTACTATGCTCGTAGAGTGACATTTTTTTTTTTATTTCTATGTATAAATAGCAATATATTTACCAGTTTTCTGAACAAATGTAAGCAGTATGTATACACAGGCACACATGTAATTTAGTATCTATTTTAGTGTCTATACTGTCTATAACAGTAGAAATTACGTGAATAATAGATATAGCATTGGCTGTGAGTTTCAGTATAATAAAACTAGTCTACTATACTGCATTTAACATATTTGACTGTGCTTGTGGAGCTAAAACACATATACCAAAATCAAGTTAAATTTCTAGATCAGAACGTGTGTCTTATTCACAAACTACTGATCATCTGCTGCTACATGTTCAAAACTTGAAGTACCTGAATTATCTTGCTTATCCTGGGAGTTTGATTGTACCTCTATTACTTTCATTTTTCACTAATCTATAGCTGGTATAACTGTGCTGTAGTAGTTCTGAATTCCTCAAAGATTTTAATGAGAAAATGATTCAGTTAATCAAAGTTTTTGAATTATAGTAATTCATAACATGATACACATAAGAACTAATAGTGAATTTCCAAAGAGGACAACATATAGCTTGGAATGCTATCTTGGTAAATTGAGCCAAATATAAGGATCATAGAGCCATAGAATGGTTTGCCTTAGAGATCCTCCAGTTCCAACCCTTCTGCCATGGGCAAGGGCACCTGCAACTAGACCAGGTTGCACAGAGACCCGGCCAATCTGGCCTTGAACCCTTCCAGGGATGAGGTATTACATCTTTTCTAAACAACCTGTTCCAGTGTCTCACCACCCTCATAGGAATAAATTTCTTCCCAATATCTAATCTAAATCTACTGTCTCTAGGTTTTAAGCCATTCCTCCTTGTCCTTTCACTGCATACTTTGGTGAATAATCTCTCTCTATCTTATAGGCTTTTTTAAGGTACTAGAAGGCTGAAATTAGATCACCCCAAATCCTTCTCTATTCCAGGTTGAACAATCCCAACTGTCTCAGCCTTTCCTTGTTGGAGAGGTGTTCTATCCCTCTAATAAGCTTGGTGGTTCTCCTCTGGACTTGCTTCAGATAAGTTGATACAATTCTGGTTTTCCAAGATATGATTAAATCATATTTAAAGGTATTTAACACAAGTTTTCAGTTTCTCTTTTATATATTTTTACAAAGTATAATACTTTTAAAAGAGAACAAATCTGTCATACAGTATAGGTGATTGCTTATTTTAACCAAGTCTATTTCATCCTTTTCAATATGAATTCAGTGATACTCTGGGATTTTTAATATGTCTCACAATGGTTTGCATCTAAAATAAACAATAGTAGTTTCTTCAAAGCAGGACAATTTACATTCCAGCCATCATATCCAGCCATAATACTCACAATAAGAACCAAAATATTTTAGTGTGCCTTATTTTTATATCCTTTCAATATATTTTGTAATATCCTATTTCTCATTGTCCCACTGCAATTTTATATGGCATCTTTAGAGTGGAAGCAAGAATTCAATTATTAACTTAGATTCAGAAAAGCATTATGGCATCCATTGCTGGTAAAATTCTAAAGACAAGGATCTGAATTTCTAATGAAATTTCAGGAAATTCCTAAACAGTTACTTCAGAATCCTTCAGGCTTTGATATTCAAGACTGAAAACATAGACGTGTCTATCTTTCCTTTAGGAGTTCCGTAAAAAAGAAGAAGAAAAACAGCAACAACAACAAAAACAACAAAACAGGAATAAATGTCTATCAGAAAAAAGAGCAAGACATTATTCAAAAGTCTCTGATGTAGTGAATATTTTGAATAAGAAACAAACTCAGAGAGACAAAGAGAATAGAAGGACTAAAAGAGATTTCAAAAACCAGATGTACAATTTTTAAGAAATTGCTGTAAAAATATTTCCTTTACATTTTAACAGAGTCTTAAATGTTGTAATGTCAACTTTTTTTTTCATTTGTTTCACTTGGTAAATTATATTAATAATTTCCCCTAGTTCAAAAATATTTAGAATAATTTTTTTTTTATGTTTTCCTAAACACTTCTCTTGAAGCCTCTTCAAAGCTCTTCTTTCAAGTTTTAAGATGAAAAAAGGTGAATGTACATGCAGTATTTCATGTTCAAATACCATATATTCCTTTAAATATTATATCTTGTAATAATGTATTCTGGGAATATTTTTGTTGGGAAGTCTTCAAAGCTATTGCACAACATACACTGTTTGGCGTATT